>DWJZ01003427.1:0-17086 GCA_018249125.1 Asbolis capucinus
TTCTATGATTAATAAAGATCTTTAAAAGCAAAACACAATTATCTACGTATAAATTACATGAATATTTTGCCTCGATAATTTACATGAACTAAAAATACCGGAAAATGTGTCGCGTTCTTATATTTTAATAGTAAATTCGATTTAATTTTGGATACAAACATCAAGTCTTAAGACAAAAGCATAAACAAAAAATCAAAGGATATGATAGAATTGAGGTCATTGCGCATATAATAGATAAATCATGAATAATAATGTGGGCTATTGAAATGTGTGGTGCGTCGCGTAGGCTCGCGGCGGCTAGCGCTCGTTTGAGTTTGACGGGCAATGGCAATAGTGCCTAGTTAGTGGTTCCGGATACGTATCGGACGTGTCGGATGTCGACGTGAGTCACGCGGCGCCCACGCTGCCCACCGCACCCACTAGCGCCCACTGGCGCCAGACCTGTGCAACAGCGGAAACGCACTGTATAACTTGCTAAAATAATAGCTTTTATACTTAATATTTTCATATTGTATTTTTGATAGTGTTACATGGGAATTGTCTACATTACGTGTAGTTAGTTTTTCTCGTCCGTACAAATCTTGTAAACTATATTTGTGTCAAAGCAATACATTATAAGTTAATTTTTATGAAACTCTCGTATTGTAACATTGAAAAGTTGTTAATATTAAAAATTTAAAATGTAATGAGGCGGTTTTATAAGAAACCCGTAACATTGTCATCTATTGGTTTGTTTACATGTTTAGTATAGATGTCAAAAGTACTATACATATTTTAGATTCTAAAATTCTTTTAAAAATATCAAAATTAAGAAATCCTGCTACACTACACTCGACCTTTGTTCGCTAACGAAATATTAGACCTACATATAAAATGCCTACGTTATTTTCACTAATTTGAAATATTTTGACCTGATTTATATCTTAAGTTTTAGTCTCAAGGAGAAATACTTAATCAAAAGAATCTTGTTTTCAAAACTTTAAACAAACTAGAGATATTATAAATATATGTACTTGTTAATATAATTAAAACAAGTTTTATCGAAATGTTGAAAATCACAAGCTTTAATTATAATTCCCTAATACAAAGAAATACACAAAATTACATAACTTTATTGTTAACCGTTGAGAAGTTCCCTTGTGAGAAGTCAATTTTTAACGTAACGGAACTGAAGCAGTATGCAAAATTCCAGTTCTGTAGTGTAAGAGGAAGTAGGTCTAATTAAGCAAGATTTGACCCGTAACAAACAAATATACTAACACACCAATATAAAAACATACACTGCAAGAGTTACTTGTATTTAACTTGTAATAAAAATTAATACTAAATAATGTATAGCTGACATGCATTTTTACATATTTGAAAAGGAAGTATTATTCTAAATTAATTTTTGAATTCCAGTTGCGGTTAATGCGTCTCAATAATAATAATATGGTATCGAAAGTTTGTTATTTATTTATATACTATAATGAAGTATAAGTACTAAAAGTGAGTCATAATTAATTTTTATTTGTCATTTATAACAGCAATTGACAATCAGTTGTCGGCTCGTCTAGTTGTCGGCACTTGCTTTCTAAATGAGTCGCGGACGCGCGGATATTAGCATCGCTGCCGGCCAGATTTAGCGGAGTCTGCGCCGCGTCTAGGCTATTTGGGTTTTGGCATTGGACAATTCAAATCTCGTGGGAATCCGAGTTGAACGACTGCGGAGACAATGCGGTTTCGCGCCTAACTCGGTTGTAGGGATGCGCACGCGTTAAAATACTTGATAGGTAAGTAGGAGGATAGTAGGTTATTTTGTTTTAAAGTTAAATCGAAGTATGAATTAAAATCAAATAACATTTATCATTTAATGTATATTATAATAGTTATGTATGATGCTGACGGTCCTTCATGTTAACCGACCTCCTGTTAACTATAGTGATTTTTCTATCTTTTTTACTTTAAATATTTAACCGCCTTGTATACATAGACAGAATAGATAAAATAGAATATATTCGATTAATTTATTTGTTTATAAAAGCTTCATTTATCATGGCCATTTGTTTTTCAAATAAACAACAAAATATAAAAGTTACATAGTACCCATAAGCTTCGGTTTAATAATTCAAATCATTAATTAATAACTTATACGAGCAATCTAGGTATAAGCAATTTAGTAATAAAGCAAAAGTTAAAATGATTTTGTATCTAGGTAGGTATTTCATAAACTTGTCTTGCCATCTCTGCTGTCGATGTCGTTCACCGAGCGCCCGCGCCACCCACTGCACTGTTGTCTGTGTTCGTAGTAAGATTACCACAGAGCAAAGACTTACAGAGGTCCATCAGCTTTGATGTGGGTAAAGAAGCTGATCGTCATATTGCGTTATTTATTACATACAAATTCATTAGCCTTGATATTAAAATAGACTTCAATTCTTTAATGGCCCGCTAAGGAGCTCGAAACTTGTGATGAAAATTAAAAAGGAATTAAAAAATAAATATGTGGTATTAAGTACTAAGAAATATATTTAGCTCGATTTTATGATTAATATTTGTTACAGTGCATGCATGTAACAAGTGCATGCTGTTCTCTTCACCAAACTGGGACAGCTCCTCAACTTGTACTCTTCGTCATGTTTAATCTATCTTCGGGCTACACTGGCCGAATGTAAAAGTTACGCGCTTATGTCATACCGATTCCAAGTTTAAATTCCTAGTTTTTTTTTTTATCAATAAAGCATTGTTTAAAAAAGGAATAGAAACGATCAATTAAAATATGAATGGATAGTTTTGATAGGAATTAATTAGCTTGTCTCGGTACATCACTGGAACAGTCGTTCACCGTCGACCGCCGCCCACAGCCGCCTCTCACTCTGCCCACAACCCTTGCATCACTATTATATCGATATTTGATACCGGTATAATTAATAACTTTATTTATAATCTGTGACTATAAATTATTATTTAATGCAATAATTAGTGTTTGTCAAATTTAATTTAGGAATATGTAATTAGTAATTGAGTACATATTATGTTTTTAAAACATTACATAGATACGTACATTGTAAAATCTGTCGTTTGGAACCCTCGCACTAGGTTTCCTTGTCTCATGAGCAGCATGAATGATATACATTAACATCTGGGACCCTAGAACAAATGCTTATTTGTTATCAATTATACGTTATACCCTGATAATTTCTGGTGCCGATATCGAACCCAGCACTGTTTAAATTGTGTTGTCTGCTAACTCATCATTGGGTATAAGTATTTACTCAACATAGCGGAATCAAAAAATTAAAAAAATTCTTTGCTAAAAAATAATGACTCGAAATTGGTATCTACTTTTTGAAAGTCAAACTACACCATCACTTTGAAATATCCCTATGGTCGTTTTGGAAGGGGGAAAAAATTCCCAGAGTTTTTTTTTCTAGTCACATTTCCAGATTGCACTTAAAAAAATGCCGTCATTTAAAAAAAATTTCGACGACATTTTTTTTGCTGTATGTTGCATGTTGCATTATAAGTACCTACCAGTTTGACAGTAAGCAATTTGGCTGTAGTAGTAGTATTTTTTTTAACTCTAACTTTAGCTTTTTAAACTGTAACTTTACCTTCCTGTGTTATTGAATTCCCATCATTAACTAAAGTAAGACATTATTTAAATACCACAAATAATTTTTTGATTTTTTTTTAGCCTAACGATTGTCAGCTGAAAGAAATTTCACTTGCATCGTTATTTCATAAAACCGTTCATAACCTCTTTTTATATTTAAAATTAGTTATAATAACCGAATAAGGAATAAGGTTCCCAGGCTATTTTAAAGCTAAACCTAAAAGATCCGCCCAGTACAGGTCGATAGATGTTGGAAGCGCGCCAGGCGACGTGATATAAATCCCCCGACGGCATTGGCTGTATTTCTAATGTAACTACAATTTGTTTTTAACACTAACCTACATCACAATGTAACCTTGTTAAAAATTGATTTTTATTTGCAACAGATAATTATTTGGTAGGTGGTTTCTAAATAAAATAATTCAAAACGGTTGCACACTCATAGTGAATGAAGAATCCACGTTTCGTTGATATGGGCAGTCTGTTGCGGGAGGGAAAATTTAACTTCACTTTGTACAAAAATATGTTTAAATATTTTTACAGTTCGTTTGTATTTAAATAAAAAACAAGTAAGTAGATAATAACAACAATAATTATTCATTTATTCTTCAAATTATGGATAAGTTAATAGGAGAAAATGATCTACCTTGTAGCATTCAGTTGTTAAAAAATAGAAAAAAACATTAATTCAATGCAATATAATAAAATAAAAAATTATTTGCATGTGACCCCATTTAAATCTGAACCACAATTCATGATCAGTTTTTAAGTTATCTGTAGTAACGTGGTTTGACTTCGACTGCATTGATGAATCTTATTTTTTTACTTGTCAATGTCATTTTAAATATTTTTTTACAATATATACTTATTTTGGCGCTTTAGGAAAAATTATGGGAGTAAATTTTACTATGCGCACGCACATCATCACTACAAACCTACCACCTGAACTTAGCTACTTAACATTTTAGTTTTTTTCTGTTATTAGATCTTGTTACGCCAACGTATAACTACTCATGTGCGTGCTTTATACTTTTGAAGTTTTAATATGTGTCATAATTAATATAAATAAATATCTGAGAACCAGTCACACGCGGCCAACTGGCCCCAAACTAAGCGTTAGCTTGTACTATGTTGATCAGATAACTGATAAACATACATATATATTTACAAATACTTAAATAGATATTTTTATTACATCCAGACACAGAACAAACAGTCTTGATCGCAAAAGTTTGTTCTGGATGGGAATCGCACCCTCGACATCTAGCTTAGTAGTCAGGGTCACTAACCACTAGACAAACAGGCCTATCAAGCCTGTAAAGTTGAAAAAACAATGAAATCGACTCAAAACATAACAATATTCTCATACAGCGACGTTTTTCGAACATTTCCATAGGCATTATAACGTCTGCACGCTACGACCGTTATTGCTTCCATATCATAAAAACGCAACTTAATGTAACGGGGGCGGCGCTGCCGGGGTCGATACATTGGAGACTAGCCAGCGGGGTCGCGGTCGCGAATTCACAGAAATTACCTAAACCACCCCAATACACCCCCACCAGTCGCCAGTCGCGACGTTGCAGTGAAGGGATGTTTGGAGTTTCGGAACATAGCTATCGCGTATCCGAAATATATCCCTAACTGAATTCTAGTAATATTATAAATGCGAAAGTTTTTAGGGATGTATGTCGGTCGGTTCGGTTGCTCCTTCACACAAAATGTATTACTGAACCGATCTGAATGAGATTTGGCGAAGAGATTAAAATGTGAAATAATAGATTGACTACTTTTTATCTACGTACCTACCACACGGACGAATCCGCGTGTAGACTAGTCTGATATAAAGGTTGTATTATACCATGAAAAGGCAAGTGATCAGACCGGTGGTGATGACTGATAGTAGTGATCACTGCCACACTTGGACGTTAGTAAGACCAAGCTGTCATTGCCAGGAAAGAAATTCATTACAGTTATGCGTTCTACTTTTTTGAACATATCTGTTTCGTTTCAAATTATCCGATCCGTAAAAACGATTTCATGTTGTATTATTCGGCATCTATAAGTGAAAATATGTGCCATGTATATATTATAATGTCATACACGAAGTCATAATTTCGAAAATGTACTATGTGAAATTTTTCCAAAAACCTTATATCGATTATTTAGAAAATATTATAATTATAATGATATAAGAATACCCACATTTTTTGTTGTTTTTAATTAGTAACAATACAGCAATAATGATTTTTATTGATATGTAACCGTATCTGAAATTATTATTTATTCGTATCCATATTCGAATAAAATGTTTTATATTCTAAACATCCCTACGGTCGCAACTAAAATAACTTCATTACATCTCCAGCAAGTTATGGACATGGATATGCATTAGGAGGAAAATTATGTGATTGTAGGTAAATAACATTGGTTGAAGCGGTGATAGCCTAGTGGTTACGAATTCGGCCTCCTACTCGGTGGGTCCGGGTTCGAATCCCAGGGCGCGCACTTCTGACTTTTCGGAGTTAGATAGATATTAGCATTATTATTAGCATTATTTACACTTTATCGAATCTACTAACGTTTTAGAGTTACTATTAAAGTATTATATATATATATATATATAGTATTTTTTTGCATCATAATGCTTTTTTATGTTGTATTATTTTATGTTTTGACCCAGTGTTTGACCTCCTAAGCATTAAAAATTTAAAAATGCTCCAAGGGTCGTATGCGGCCCGCGGGTCGTAGGTTACTGACCCCTGGTCTAGCAAATTTTTTTAAACATAATTAGTAGACAGCAATAAAATTATGCCCGTATATCCAAGCATATAAAAAATACTTCACATTTAATTACATTTGGGATATTTAGTACAAGTAATTAATGTTCATAGGTATAAAAGTATAAATGAAACTTAAATAGATATAAAATAATTTGATTAAACCTTTCACCTTGGACCTGTGTGCCCTATGACGTCAAGGATTATATTGAGTGAACTGTAAGGCCGTTAGTTGGTTTAAGAACATTAAATTAGTGTTATAATAATTCTTGGTTTACTAGAATTGAACCAGTGACAGCCTAATGGCGTGGACGTTGGTCTCGCGAACAGAAGGTTCGAAGTTCAAACCCTACGCTGCGCATTTTCAAAAGTTATGTGTTTTCGAAATTTCACTTGTTTCGGCGGAGGAATACATCGTAACGAGACGGTAGTACTCAAAATGAAAAACGAAAAAATGTGTAAAATGTATGCACAACTTTTTATATATTAATTTAATGTGTTTTAATTGCATTATTAAATAAAATATTAGCTGTACTCCTTATAAACTTGATTTGTGCCAAATTCCACAGTCCCCGTCCGCGTATTATTCTTAAAAAGGGGTAGAATTTTTTGCTTCACGTATTAATATAGATACTCGTAAATATATTTGTAACACTTGGTATACTCGGACATAGAATGCTGAAGAAGGACATGATAATGTCGCGTGCCAGTCTCGGCCTTGTCCAATAGCAAATCACCTGCTAAATAATAGATTACTTCAAGTAGATTTTTACGTGTTTAGACTTATTCTGATATTATAAACTACCCTCGCTTCGGAACAGCCGATTGCCAAAGTAGTTATTGAGACATAACTGTAACAGTTACACATATGGTATCGTGGACTTATTTGTAGATATTGATGTCCTCTATAAAATTGTAGTACATCACTTTGCTCTATTGTCAATCATTTCCGCAGGATTTTTTTCGGTATATTTTTCACACGTTGGGTTACATTATGGAAGTTTTCGTACAGACCCCTAACTTTTTTAATTTGTTTTATAGCCTATGCTCATCAGGTATAATATACAAGTCCAATGATAAAAGAATTTTTCAAATCGGCCACGTACTTTCGTAGCATATTCTCCTCAAACAATAAAATCTTCCATTATTATAATATTAGTATAGAAGTATAAATGAGTTGAAAAAAGTAGAGTGGGGTTAAAATCAGCTTTGTAGTAGTCGAATAACCGATAGAAAAACATATTAGAACGTTGGGAAAGCAAGCTGGTGATTATTATTGGTCATATTTATAATGATTTATTGTCATGGAACTCATACCAGCTAGCTGCAGTGGATATGGTATGTTTATTTCTTGTAAAAAAAATGTTGTGGTGTAGTAAAGTAATATAATTTAAATACAAATGAATTGAATATTTGGTCAAAAAGGACTATTTGTGTCAAAACAGTAATAGGTTACATGATATAGCTTTGGAATTGGTCTTTTCAAAATTGGTACACATTTTGGCTAGGTAAGGAAAAAATCTATCCTCTCCTTTTTTCCAATTCCAGACGCCACCGTTGTGAACATTTATATAGCCTATGTCACTATCATAATTCTGAAAAACTGAACTAATTTCATTATTTTACAATCAGTCCAGACGTTGGGGCTGTGGGACGTGCCAAAGAAATGTGCATACATACAAATATACATTTGAAATACTTTACCCTTCTTCAGACGCAGTCGGGTAATATGTAGCTTACCATATACACACTGCCAAATAGGATTGTCGGCAAACATTCACTTATTTTAAGTAAAAAAAGTAAAATAGAAATATATCCAGATGTCTGTTTGTTCCAGATGAGCGGCAAGCGAACACGAAGCTATAGATGCGCCGTGCACCAGAGGGATCGAGAGATCAGCTCGGAGAACGACTTCCATCTACTGCTCGAGGACCCAACATTTTTCGCCAGGTAATTAACTTTGAGGTGTAACTTTAACTTTGAGGAGTAAATTTAAGTTTACCTAGTAACTTTAACTTTGACGAGGAGCTTTGACTTTGAGGAATAACTTTAACTTTGACGAGTAGCGTTGACTTTGAGGAGTAACTCTAACTTTGAAGAGTAACTTTAGCTTTGAGAAGTAACTTTAATTTTGACAAAAAGCTTTGACTTTGATGGGTAACTATAACTTTGATGAGTAACTTTAACTTTGATGAGTAACTTTAACTTTGGCGAGTAGCTTTGACTTTGATGGGTAACTTTAACTTTGTCGAGTAACTTTAACTTTGGTGAATAGCTTTGACTTTAATGGGTAACTTTAACTTTGACAGGTGCCAATGCAACAAATTAAGTAAATATCATTTTACTAAATTAAGGACATGTAATTAAATATATTTATGAACGAAATATATACGCTTATAGGACAATGCAAAGTACCTAACTAAAACTCTCATAAATTTCTGCTCTAAAAATATATGAAAATGAATTTTTTTAAAGTCTGTGTTGAAAAGTTATGATTTTGTACTATGTTCCATATATATAGGAATCATTAACATAAAAGAACAAATGTTACTAGTTAAAGGATTTTATTATTGATGATAAATCTTTGATTACTTTTTAATTTCTAAACACACCTTAAAGTAACTTAAATAACTTTCAAATACAGATAACGATAAAACATTAATGAAGCAAGTCGAGAAAATACTGTTCCCATGCGAAGATAAAGCAAATACTTCTCGGTTCAAATATATAAGGACATTTGACCTACCTTCATACTATGACGTTTAACTGGATTACCTCGTGAACTCTGCAGTGCTGTAATGAAATTACATTGAATACACAGATTATAGAAACTTCCTAAAGTTTGTGAAACGTTTATAATATAATTAAAATGGGAAAGATTCGTGATAAATGAAAAAAATGTCATAAGATTAGGTGAAATATCCATTTGAATAATAATAATCGGAAGCATTAGTGAAAGCAAATTGGTTAGTCCGCGCCCGCGGCTTCGTCCGCTTGGCAATGTTCATAAAAAGCCGTGGTGTTATTCCAGACTACAATCTATCGCTGTGCGAAATTTCATTCAGATCAGTTCAGTAGTTTTTGCGTGAAGGAGTAAGACATTCATACTCACAGAGTTGTATTTTATTCTAGCGACAAAGCAAATTAATGAACCATCCATTCTCACAAATTTTCGCATTTATAATATTAGCGAGAAAACAAGGTAAATAAGAGGAAATAGAATTTACTTACTCTCGAAGGCGAATTGAGTTTCTTAATCCATTGAATCATTCATACAGTTTTATTCGCCCCGAATATCTCCTGCAACATCCACACTTTTTCTTTTTAAATTCCCAACCTCTAAAAGTCAGCACAAATATATCCTCACTTGAACATACGTCATCCTGTTTGTAAACTCCATTTACGATGTTTGATCCATAAAATTCCAGTGCCAATGTAACATATATTTACGATACGGCGTCCAAATTAACAAAATTTTTAGTGTATTTCACCGAATATTTGGAATCGGAGTATCAAATTATTTTGCTGACTGGCATTGCGGATTTATTTTAAACGTGACGTGTCACATTGACATGTGGTGTGCTTTCAAACAATAAAATTGCTAATAAATTGCTCCATTATACTGAATACAAGAATAACGTGAAAGTAAGTTGAACATTAGTTACGCACGTTTCTACAAGAAATGATCGTAGGTGTGGTGTAACTTTTTGGTTATTCGGCGTCAGCAGTAGTTGGTAACATTTCAATTGCAGTTTAAAGGAATCTGAGAGTAAGTTCAGTTATAATTTTGAACTATTTAAGGTCTACGGGTATGTGTTGGCGAAAAACTTGACATATACTATTTCCTTACGTATTTAGATCGTGACGGGTTTAATTGAAGTTTCTTTCTCCTTAATTCGAAGTAGAAATAATCTCGTTAGTTTCTGAAGTAGCTGTAGCGGAAAAGGGATAGAAATAGAGTATCCCATCTGCATATTTTATGTTTTAAAATATTATGTTACTTATTACCACGGCGTTTCCTCTTTTTACTTCTCTGAAAGACAATTTTCGTCACTACGTCTTTCGCTACAAAACCAGGTTACATTTTCATTAATGTGTATCAGTCTGTCGAACTCACTAATAACGAATAGCGAATGATTAATCGATACAATACCATACACGTAACACTTTCTGTATACGGACAAATTTCATCGGAATAATAAAATGTTAGGGGCGTTTTAAACGACGTTAATATCCTGCTAATATTGCGAAAGTTTGTGTTAAAGGCTGTTTTGTTCCTCTTTCATGCAAACACTACTGAACAGATCTGAATGAAATTTGGCACAGGGGTAGATTATAGTCTGGAATAACTATCTACTTTCTATCACTACCTTGCAGTAGCTATACTACGTGGGTGAACTCGCAAACGGAAACTAGTTATTCGCTTCGCTTCGAAATAACTTATTGTGGACTTATTTGCGGATATTGATGTCCTGTATAAATCACTTTGCTCTATTGTCAATAATTAGCTCAGCGTACGCGATATAAGGATTTTTTATATATTTTCAAAAGCTGCGTTGCATTATCGAAATTTTCATACGGACTTTTTTGAAAATATTCTATGATAAATCTGGGATTCCAATGGAATTCGAATCGGTCCAGTAGTTTCGGAGCCCATTAGCTTCAAACAACACAATCAAATTTACTCTCTTTATAATATTAGTACAGATGATCAAGTCTTCTTCTCTTTGCAGGATGGTGCACCTTGTGGCTATGGAGGTACTCCCCGAGGAGAGGGAACGCAAATACTACCAGGAGCGGTATACCTGCTGCCCCCCTCCGCTCTTCATTATTTGTGTCACGCTATTAGAGGTATGTTGAACCGTTCATATTCCAGCGGCTTGTTTCGATTAAAAGCAATCGAGAATGTTAAGCGACGGCGGGCGCGGTCGATATCCAGCGGCCTGTCAGAATGAGGAATTAAATTAAAAATACAAAATAGTACAATACAATACAATAAAAAAGTTATGGTTTTTACAATAATGTCTCTGATATAACCAATGATCAACGGTCTTATAGCTCTCCGTGAACGATTAGGCTGCCTATTGAATCAAAAAAACAAATTGAGCTATCGTACAAATAACAAGAGTTCGTTAGCTTTAGCTAATTCCTAATGTCTGAAAGTAATTAGTGAAATTATTATTATTGGCAAGGTTCCCTCTCGAGCAGGTGTTTGTTTTATTTCTTTCGTTGGCTGAAAAGTGGCAACAATGGATAAAACGAATGTACTGATCTTTATTTAAATAAGATGCGATAGCGTTTATGTAATGCGGTCAGCGCAACCATAAATAAATGTCCAATCTTGAAATCAAAATATTCCGATTTGCCAACTACATTTTACTATTTTACCGGTAGCGTGGACCATGGTCGCGGTTCGGATTCAAGTAGGTTGAAATATCAGCGTGGAAAATTTGTATTTTACATCGTGAGTACCCGTCCTTACTTCCTTTCTAACCGACAACGCGTTAAGGCACCCAGTCTGGTGTTGTTAACGTCCATGGTCGAGACTGATCACTTCCCATCAGATGACCTGTCTGCCTTTACCTGCTTATAACATAAAAAAAAAGAGTCTACAAAGACTAGAGTACAATCGTGTATAGCCAACTTTTAGCATGGAGTACACCACCAACTTCCAAGTCATGCATAACATTACAGCATTACATATCCCCGTTACTGGAACTAGAAAAGTCATGCATCACTTTCTACTCGGCTATACCGCTGTTCGATCCCCGCTCTAGTTGCTTCGGTTAATTAAAAAGTGTAATTACGGATTTCACATCCGCGCTAACAAGCATTTTACGTGAATCATAACAATTGCGAGTGTGCTCGTCACACGTTGATTCACCGCAACGGGACGATTCCTGTACTTGGGGACTGCCTCCGTTGGCCGACATCGCTCACCCATATAGGCTAGATAATACACGAGCCTGCTAACGGTTTACCGCAATGAATAAGCAGGTGACGCGAAAGCTGCTGGTAAATTAAGCGAATTCCTGAAATATTAGGTTTTATGTCGTTAGAGCTGGTTTTACTATGATAATTTTAATGTTGACCAGGTACCAGAATTCGCCTTCAGCTATGCATAGACGTTGGAGGAAATAGGTAAACGACACGCCCAATCGATATCATCTTTAATAAAACGTCATTAAGCTTTATATGAATTGCGAGTAGATGAGCCGACATTGAATTTGAATTCTGACATTTTAGTATCCTTATTTGTAACCTCTCCTTAATCAACGCCTCCCCAGGATGTCCAGTTTCGTATATGAATATCAGACGACTTGGCGACATATTCCCCACAAACATTCCAATATATTTACGCTACGAAACCGCAGCAAAAAAAAGTTGGACCTTAGGCATTATGAAAGACATGTCATCTTTCTGATATATGCTTCCATTGGGTCAACTTAACAACTCTTTTTTTCTCTCTCATGCTCTTTCACACAATCCATCCATCATTTTATTCTATCCTCTTTTTCTTCATTCACCCACATCCATCACACTTCTCTTCACATTTTAAAAGTCAAGTGCCTTAATAAAAATTTGAAAATCTGTTGGGAGTTGCCTAAGTTTTAACCCGAATGCTTCCGTTGTTGACAGTTGGGCGTGTTCGCATGGTACGCGTGGGGCGCTGGGGGTGTAGCAGCGGCTGCTGGGCCAGTGCCAGTTGATTCTCCGCTAGTGTACCGACCAGATCGACGGAGGGAGCTCTGGCGGTTTCTTACGTACAGCGTGGTGCACGCTGGCTGGCTGCACCTGGCTTTCAACCTGCTCGTGCAGCTTGCGGTAAGTGTGCTATTACGACGTAAAACGTTTAGGTTTGAAAGGTTACAATTGCAGAAGAAGCCTTGGAAGATCGCCACGTTCATCATGAAGCATCATGTAGGTTATATGCTTATTACGAAGTCATCACTTTCTTCGATGAGGAAAAAACTCGGACTTCAGGGGGATAGTCAGGAGCACCATAACCGACCCACACTGCATAGTGTCAAGGGAAGACACTTGCTCCTATAACACGAGCTTATCTAGTTAGGGATCACGATTACAATGTCAAAAGTTTGTAATTAATAATTTATTAAATTTACAGGTGGGTCTACCGCTAGAGATGGTACACGGCGCAGCCCGGTGCGGTGCGGTGTATCTCGCAGGTGTCCTAGGTGGGTCTCTCGCAGCATCAGTGCTTGATCCCGACGTGTGTCTGGCGGGAGCGTCTGGTGGAGTGTACGCGTTGCTCGCGGCGCACCTAGCCAACGCTCTCCTTAACTTCCACGCGATGCGGTACGGCGCGGTGCGGCTCGTTGCGGCACTTGCGGTCGCGTCGTGCGATGTTGGATTCGCGGTGCACGCTAGGTATACTAAGGTAAGTGTTACGATTTTTTACCCTGGTAGTGGTCTACCAGAAGACCGTGGTAGAAGATAGTGGTCTAGAAGAGTAGTACCTCGTTATTTTTTTATCATACAGAATTGATAGTGATAATCTTCAATCTCACCAAAATTGTAATTTCGGGATACTGCCCAAACAGACAGACGTGGTCCATTCGAAACCAATATACCTCCCTCATATTAAAATTGTTTTAGCATCCTAAGGTAATGCGTTTTATGTGCCTACGTATGCTAAGCATTGTAACATGTTTTTTCTCTTGTCTTCAGGAGGCGCCACCAGTATCATATGCGGCGCACGTTGCGGGCGCCCTCGCCGGCCTCACCATAGGCCTACTCGTACTGAAGCACGCCCAGCAACGGCTGTGGGAGCGCCTGCTGTGGTGGGCGGCACTCGGAGCATACGCCGCGTGTACAGTGTTCGCGGTGCTGTATAACGTGTTCAGCGCTCCCGTGGACGAGCTGCATTACATGCCGCCTGACCCCCCGCCCGATGCCGGGTTTTGATTAAAAAATACCTCTAGTATCGAATAAATACTAAGTGTTTTGTGTTGGATTGGGTGGTTTAGGTAGAGTTCATATAACGTGGTATTCTGCGAGGGACTCGCGGCTTGTCACTATGGCAGCCTATCACGATGACAACTTGTCATAATGACATTTTGTCTCGTGCACTCGGCCTAATGTCTGTTTGACGCTACGGCGTACCTCGCCTCGGAAACTGGTCTCTTACTCTGGATAGGCTGCTTTGTATGGTTCGCGCTATTATGTGGTCTTGCTCCTATTTCGTTTCGCGCCGTTATATCCGTAATGTCACTGACAACCATAGATCTCTAGTGATGGGAATTGCACAGACCTAATCGATTATTTTCCTTTACATCCCACTAGATGGCGCTGTAACTTTAGCGAATGTTTTATCCAGCCTAAAGATTTTAATAGAGATCAGTGCAACGGAAACATAATGTGACGCCAGAATATGCCTAGGCTTGACCACAGACCGTTGACTGATTTAACTGGTCTGAAAGTATTATTGATTTAGAATGGTCTACGGCAATAAAACCACATCATATACTACCACCACTACTTTGAAAATGGTTGACTGACAAAATGTTGCCGTTGTAATTGTAGACTAAGTTACCACTTAGCACCTATACCAGCTATTTGGGTTAGTTTCATGTTTCGAGTTGTTATTTATCACGTCAAGTGTCATTTGTTACAAAGAAGTGGTATGAGTTTATTGGTGTGGTACAGCGGTATGTCGCAAGTATGTTTCCAACCTTCGAAGCCACTCGTTGATCGAGAAACCTGGAGAAGTCACCGACTCGTGACTGACTCACGACACTAGTCAATTTACCTTAGTGTGATACGCAATAAGTAACATTATTATTATTGCAGGAGGGTTGTTTTTCGCGTTTATCCGTTATTTCCGTGAAGTGTTTTATTTAAATTAATCTTTTTACATACCCTCCCTTCGTGTTGTTGTTTCCAAACGGCTTCGTCCGAATTTTGTGCAACCCCCTCGCGATACTTAATTGTTAAGTAGTCTTAATTGTATTTGTATAGGTGAACTATTTTTGTACCTATCTGCAAACCGTAATTTATAGGTTAAAGGCGTTACCGCAACACGAAATGATATTGAACTGACTATCCATTAAATGCTGTTTGATAACGGAATTGTATGCTACAATTATTGATTAATTGGCACATTTTCATTGCAAAACAGCATTTTTTGGAGTCAGCGTTGTTATGCCCACCACACCAAAGATTAGAATAAACTGCGTCCGAGTTATTACATAGTCATCCATTCTGTAAGATTATATCAAAAAAATGTCTAGAAAAATAGAATCTCAAACGTTGCTCAGAATCGCAGGATTTAAGTGCCGTATTGGTTTGAAAATGAGTGTTGTAGAAAGCATAATTTGTGTGATTTGCTCAATCAATAAGATTGTTTGATTATGCTCAAGAGTGAGTTTTTGTTATAAGCGATGTTACGATTGTAAATGTATCCGGGTTTCGTCCATGTTCGTCTTTACCCAGTCGGGTATCGAGTCGATATTTTTAATGAACATCACTACTACTAGTGAATAGATCTAATTATATTAATTAATAATGTGCCTGATTCCTATTATTGTAAATTTGATTGTATACTTTTAATTCTAATCAAATAATGTCATGTACCGACTGAGTTTTTGTATAAATTATTGCAGTGTTTTTCATTTAATTTATTTTAAAATTATTTTAAGTGTGAATCAATATAATTATGTGATTATAATGAAGCAAATAAGAATGAATATGATTAAAAGTGATTGAGATGAATATTGTTTTTCTTTTATTTTTTATCCTGCTGATGCTAGGAACTAAATATCCTAGGATGGATGTTTGGTTACCCTTTCAACACAAAAACTGCTAATTGAGCAAACGATCTCTCCGAGTGGTTGTCGACGGTTCTTCCTCGCAACCAATGCCGGAGTTCCTCAGGGTTCTGTTCCCTCTGCAATTCTATTTCTGCTGCACTCGGTCGATCTGCTCATGCCGGGTATTTATGGGTACGCAGATGACAGCAGTTGTGGAGAGCTACATACAGACTGCCAGAATCAGTAAAGCTCAGATCGAACGTGTAAAAGGCCATGGTTGAGCTTTTGAATCGAACACTTCAGGCTGTCTCTAATTGGGGTGATGCCAATACAAAGCACAAGGCTATATGACGGCCAAAAGGAGCCTGTTCATCATGGCTCCTACTTCCCAGGGTGTATCATTGGAATACTAGCCTTCAATTACTTGCAGTAGACGTCTCTTCGAACCTTTGGACGAACTTTGGGCGGTTCATCGAATCCAAAGCTAAAGCATTTGCTACGAAATTAGGTATCCTAGAAAAAGTGCGACGATACTTTACATCAAAACAACTATTTAACCCTTATAAGGCTTAGGTCCGATTTTTGTGGAGTACTACTGCCATATTCAGACTGGTACTGCCAAATGTCAGCATCAGATTCAATGGAGATGCGTGCCAAAAGGCTTATTCATGACCCTGAATTGGTTAAAACCAACCTTCAAAGCTCGAGTCTTTGCAATGCACTGCAAAGCAATGCAGAGTTGCCTGCCTCTTAATATTTCATAGGATACACTTTGGAATCCTGAACCTTTCAACCATAAAACAGGCCGACGCACAGCAGGTATCCATCCCTTCGTTTTAAACACATCGCCCGTATGAACGTCGCGTTTCGTCTCGTCCTTTATCATTCGTACCGCCAAGGCGGCGAATTCATTTCCCACGTCGGTATTCCTTCCCGATTAT
>DWJZ01003428.1:0-17083 GCA_018249125.1 Asbolis capucinus
TAGATTACCTGTCAACAACAAAGCGTTTTCACATACCCACTCACTGCGCCGCTTGGCAGGACACTGGCCGTGGCAAAGTGGCGTGGCGCGTTATAATTGTAATATTAGGTAAAAAAAAATTGTTAATAGAGTTTAAATTCCTATTGAAAAAGGTCTGTTACTACTTACCCCTGTTACAACAAGCCCCTCGGTCCCCTACCCATTATTTTTCTTTTCATAATTATATTATATTTCTTTTTATAATTATATATTATATGTCTTTTTATGATTAATAAGATGTGTCCGCAGCTCAGCTTGCGTGATATCAATGTTAATAAAAACTTATATCACTTTTCAGACCATCAACTATGCACACATAAAAAATACGTTAATCCGTTGGTGTTTCGATGTGAAAGACGTAGTAACATACAATTTCACATTAATAATACTAGTATTCATTAGTATCTACTACTATTAGTAAATAAACGTAAAAATATATATGAAATAATTTATTGTAGCCTAATATTTAGGTGAAATATTTTATTGTAGCCAAAAAATATCCTACTGTGAAACCGTTTTAAGATGACACGTAATGAAGCAAAAAAGCGATGTTTCTAGAATGAGTCGTGACTAGTCATACAGATTAGGCATCAAAACAAACCTAACCTAGGACATCAACATGTAAACCTGTCCTTGACTTACAACACGAGTTAGGAGTGTGTTGCACATGTGGGGTCCACTTAGTACACAAACAGCTCTCTAATACACCACTAAACTGCCTGTACGTTTTGAATACAATAGCCCGATTATTTTTTATGCGCAGTTTTATTCGCCAGTAGTATTCGATCAGACGTGAATATGGTTGCCTAATGTTCAATTATCTATGTAACTGGGCAAAA
Source organism: Asbolis capucinus (assembly GCA_018249125.1). Classification (NCBI taxonomy): domain Eukaryota; kingdom Metazoa; phylum Arthropoda; class Insecta; order Lepidoptera; family Hesperiidae; genus Asbolis; species Asbolis capucinus. Next base: position 879 of record DWJZ01003428.1, read on the forward strand.
GAGCACGTGAAATTACGAATCGATATTCTGTATTGGGTTATCGATTTTATAACGAGTAAACGATGCCCTTATTGATGGGTTTTTAATTGTTTTGCACCTTCGATTATAGTGCCCTTCCGGACTAAGGTTTAGGCTACTTAATAATTTAATGTTTGCATTTATTTATGTATTTATTAATAAAAGCGCAATTAATTTTGGTTATTAACGTTAACATCCAAGTTTTACTGAAATCACTCCTTAGTACAGAATTAGTAAATGATAACAATAGGGCACGTGATATTACTAGTAATAATGGTTTAATGTGTCTCTAAATATTTGACATCATAGATTAAGATGCCCTTCCAAGGCCCATGGTAAGGTTATTTAACAATTAATTATAAAATTTCATTTTAAATAAGTACTTACTAGTAATCAATTACTTGTGCTTATTAACATTATTAAAACCTAAAGACTGAGCAATGCGCACGTGAAATTACAAATCGGTAAGCAGTAATCGATTATCGATTTTATAACGAGTGAACTTAAGTTTTCAAAGTGCATTTAATTATTTTGCACTTTCGATTACAGTGCCTTCCCCGACAAACATGTAGGCTACTTAAGAATGATTTCAACATTGTATAACATATTAATGTATAATAAATACTATTATATACTATATAACAAAATATTTATTTTGGTAATTATCGTAATACCTATATCAAATTATAGAAATATTATGAGTGTTTAAAATTTTCACACTTTTAATCAAAAATACTTGCAAGTTTTTAACAAAACCCGTTATTTAAAACCAATAAATACATAGTATAGTTCTTCGATATATTCAATTTTAACTTGTTTTAATACTTACTTTTTTCAAAGAAATGACATAAGTCTGGCAACGCACTAGGGATAGCGTAGTTATCTTTAACCTCCCGTTAACTTAGTAAACTTACCTGTACCTTAAAAATTGTCTCATTTACTAACTACTACTAAGGAGTGATTTCAGTAAAAGTTAGATGACATGGAGTGGGGTATTTAGTTTAGGTAAGTTTTAACAGTAACTTAATGTAATGTAATAGTAACTTAACGTAAAGAAATCCTATACTAAGCTGCGGTCTAAGTAACCATTAAAGAACTGTGAGAGCGGTAATCAATCAATTATTACGTATTTAGATACAGCAATGTGGTGTTTAGTTACATTACACACTTCCATATCTATGCAAATTTTTGACACACAATTTTTTGAAAAATCTTTACATTGTCATAACACTTTAAACAACCCTTTTAACTACATACATATATCAGGATTTAACTAGAATGTAAATTTTTTTTGCCTAACAAGGAATTTATATATGTACGTACTTACATTACAGGTAGGTATGTACTTTTAAGAAATTTAGCAAGCTTCATCGAAGGCGCATTTGAGTATTACTAAATTGAGTAAATTGTAAAGTAAAATGCCAATGGCATACCAAATACATATATGCCAAATAAATGTATTAAATACAATACAATATATGTATGCATGTATGTCCTTTAGCTTATTTTCAGTAAATTTAGTAAATTCTATACAGATAAACAAAAAAATATTATAATATTAATAAAGATGAAAATAAATAAATATTATTGGCACAGGTAATTTCGATGCACCAGTATAATTATTGACATAGTAAATATGTACATTCCAATATTAATTACACATTACAATTATATTATTTTTTTATATTCTGTTTTCAAAAAATGTTAATAATACGCCAGCTATTTAGAAACCAACTAAAAAATTAATAATAATTAAATTGTAAATATAATTTAAGTGCACGCAACTTCGAATCGATTTTGAATCGACTTGTCAAACATCCTAACATTTAGGCACCTATTGCAGGAAAACTAAATGAAACCGTTTGACCCTAGAATTGAAATGCTAAACTAATTAACAAATATACAACTGAGTCGCATAACCTGAGCCATTACTCGCTAATGAATGTCACTTTGAAGATATTTTAAGCTTATTCAATCATTAATTACTTGTAAATGAACACAAAAATACAATTTGATTAAGTTGTTTGTATTTAAATACTACTTTCAAATATTTGAATATAGCACGGCAAATGCAACATGGCCTAGTGGATTGAATGATGGTCTTGCGGTTTGAAGGTCTTGAATTCAAATATAGCCTCTTTTATTGTAAATAGATGTGTTTAAAAATTAAGTACCACTCGCTTTGGTGAAAACATTCTGAAATTCTATACTCATTATAATACTGTAACAGGGACAATTCTGTGCATTAAGAATTTTTTGAAAATTTTGATGTAGAGAAGCTTTGGGCAGATTTCGATGAAATTTAGCATTATTATATCTAAACTCGAGAATAGTTATAGGATATGTTTTATCCCAGAAAATTGCTTTGTTCCGACAGGATAACAGTTCAAAATTTGTATAGTAACCAATGGACCAATTTAGATGAAATTTTGCATGTTTGTGGGTTATGTAAGGACAATGGTTATAGGATACTTTTTATCCCAGAAAACTGTTTTGTTCCCGTGGGATAATAGGTTAAAATTAGTACGGCAATTTTGAAACCGCTCGAGAAGTTCATCCGCCGCGAAGCGAAGGCAATTTTTAGTATACGATAAAATTGTTGAACTGCGTGATGTTTACTTGTCCGTACTTTGGCAGCATTGTGGACTAGGCTATACTTTTAATTGTGAGAGAAAACCTGAGCCCAGCATTGGGATGGTTGTGACTTGCATTCAATGTGTATGAATCATATGCACATTGAATGCAACCCGCAACCCCGAATATACTCATATAAAATTGGCATCTCTTTATTATAAAATGATTATTTTACGAAAATTGTTATCGAATAGTATTACGTTACTTACGTTGAAATACGCTTATTAAAATAATTTATTCATACAAAGTAGGAGGTGGATATCACATCTAATATGTATTTAAAGTTTTTGTGGACCTGTCTATTATCTTTATCAAAATTATTAATAAGTGTAGAAATTTCCTTTACCTATAATATAATTAATATAATTCTATGAATATTGCTAAAATTTTTAAATAATTATGTACACTGTTAATTATAAAATTAAATTATAAAACGGAACGAATTAATATAAAATGTTTTTAAAGTATATGTATATCTATACAGTTTAAAAGTTTATCTATACTAATAATATAAAGACGAAAGACTTGTTTGTTTGTTTGAGGAGAGTACGCTATATACTGGACCGATTTAAATAATTCTTTTACCATTAGAATGCTACATTATTCCTGATGAACATAGGTAACAAAATATTTTCAAAAACGCTAGGAATCCGTATAAAAACTTTGATAATGTAACTCGATGGGTGAAAAAAATACCAAAATATATCCTTAAACCGCGTACGCGAAAAAAATAGAGAATGGAGCAAAATGATGTGCTACAGTTTTATAGAGGATATCAATATCTACAAATAAGTCCGCGATACCATATGTCTGTCACAGTTATGCCACAATAACTACTTTTTGTAGCAACCGGTTCTTCCGAAGCGAAACGAGGATAACCTAGTGTTTATATAAAGTTGAAGTTAAGCCACGTAACCCACAAGGGTATTTAAAAATATATCCGTATTTTCGCAATAGGCCAGCACGAAACGCCGGAAAGTGACGTGCAACACAGACGAATGGTCTGTTTGCTAAAATAAACTAAAAATCACATTAAAAAAAGTGTGAATCGTAAACATTTTTACATCTGAAGCGTAACTAGCCGGCCAGACATTTCCCATCAATATTAAACCAGGCACGTAAAATTCCAATAATCAAAGCCGAAATGCCACAGTAATGAGCTCATAGATCACTAAAATTATATAAATTGGCCCATAATCGACTTGTTTTTGTTTTAAATGTGACTATTCTCTTGATTTGTTGCCAATGTAAGATTATAAAAATGAGCCGGGCGACAGAGGCGTGCTACTCTATGACTGCGTCGGAAACATGGCGGCAGGTGCTGGGACACCACGTGTTCTCAAAATAAAAATAACAGCCGAGCGAAAATCTTTTCGTGTCATATGTAAAGTAACTATTAAATTATTAGTGACATTGATGCACTATATATAATGCAATGTTGCAGTAGTAACTACACATTATTATAATGAACGAGATTAATTTTAGAGAGCAAAAGTGAGCTGTGGTTTCGGACGGAATTTAACTCAAAAAGAAATTGTAATCATTTGTGACAAAGATTAAAAAACATTTCTATGTTTCTAAACAATTAAGATATTAAGAACAAATAACTAAATTGCCGCATAGTATTAAACATTTAATTCCTTATACCTTACACCTAATATTTATGAACTTATCAGCGGAAGTAAAATCTCACATCTCTACGGTAAAATCTGTTCTTTCTTGTTTGTACATTTTATCATATTTTTATGCATATGGACGGGAGGGGGAGAAAATATCCTTCATATATGCTAACTATATAATTAAGTATAAAATTAATTAAATGTTGCAGTGAAACCTATGTATTTTAAATGAAGTAGATATATAATTTAATAAAAATACATAAATTTAGCTAAAAATAACGGTGTTAGAAAAATCGACGAGTTTGAATTTAGAATTATAAAAATTGTATGGCTTGATTTTTCTTATATTTTTCTCCTCGAGCCATTTAATTTAACGTATTTACAATTAACTTTATGCACAGATTGTAATATTACAAAAAAGGTAGTTTCATTTTGACAATTTTTGTTATTTAAAATGATTTTACAAATTTAAAAATCAAAACTGCAACAAACACTCAACTAAAACATACTCCCCTCATGGACGCGGCATTCACATGTCAGTGTGGGGCCGCATCGCCGCGCATGCGCTCAGCTGATTCCAACATGGCTGCCGAGGCCGACCAATCACAACGCGCGACTTCTCACATGATAAGGGCCCTTAGCTATTGATTGGAACGCTAGTTTACTAATTAATTAACAATCGATTTTGGGTATCGTTTATTGATTAATTCGTAATGGTGTCTGTATTCTTAAATTATTCTCTAGTGATAGAGTAAAAGTTTTATTAGTATCGTAATTAAATAGAATTGTATCTTATTATTCACAAATGTGTACTGTTAAAAAAATTATATAACCTTGTCTTGAGTTTAGGAAAATATGTAATTACTAAGTCATAAAATTATGGATGCCGACCGATGGCCGACTACAGTAATTGTAATGGACAGGTAGGTTATTATAAAAACTTTAAAATTTAAAATAAAAAAACCAATATACTGTAATACTTTCTAACTCATATTTGTTGGTTTTCAGAAATTAGATTTATAACAATTAAATAATCGTGAAAAAAACATTGTATCTATGTAGGACGGTATACAGAGAAAATATACAAAGTTTCGTTAAAATAATATTATTATCGACATGATTTACAACACTGATATAGGTAGCACTCAAACCTTTTTAATTTTTAACGACGCCATATTTGATTTTTTACCATACCAGGTTATCTTTTGAATAAGTGTGGAGCGATATTGTATGTTTTATGGGACTTTGGGTTAAGGATCCGCATTGTAAATTATGAACTACCCACGATTTTCTTGTTATATATTTTTTTATTATTAATGTTACAATTGAAGTAGAGATGAAACATTTGAATTTCGTTAAGTGAGCTATTGGTTTCTTAGACACAATAAATTCATTTCATTTCATTAAATATATGACCACTAAGTAATATACATACATCGGTTATACTGGCTAACATCCCATTGCACACGTTCCAGTCCACTGGTTAATACTGGGCTCGGGTATGCCCTCACAATGTAAAAATATAGGCCACAGTCAACCACGCTGGCTAAGTATGGATTGGTAGACCTTACACATCTTTAGAATTTTTGAGGACCTTTCAGAAGTGCAGGTTTCCTCGTGGTGTTTTCCTTCACCGTAGCAAGTGATAGTCAACTTTTTGAAAATTAGGGGGTGGCGCAGGGTTTGAACCTAGGAACTTTCGTTTGAGAGCAAAGCTTTCAAAACCTTAGGCTGTCAGTGCATAGAGATACATAAGAATACCAAATTATCAGCTTAAAAATACAATTGGACTGTGTATTTGTAGGTATGGAACTTTCCGGTTATTTTGTATGTATGTGTGTGTGTAAGAAATGATATCAGTTGAACATTGAATGTTTCCGATAAGTGCAGTTCATTAGCTTAAATTGCATTTGCAAAATTTGCAAACTGGAATAAGTCCTTACGTAATTAATTTGTAAGGTTTTAGTTTGCATTAATTACTTACTATGGCCTATTTTGGTAATTCTGAAGCAATTAAATGCACCAACGTTTAACATTTTAAATGCCCGGTTAATTTTCATTTATGTTTAATTTATACTAACATTCAGATTGACATAACTTTTGTGGGATGCAAGTAACTTAGGCCGAATTTGCCTACAAACAGTATTAACTTCATGTTACAATTATTCATTCATTTGGGTATGTTTTTGTAAAGATCTAAATATGTAGATGTAACATACATAGGTACACAGTAAATTATTTGTCATTTCTTAATAAAGATTGTTTTTGTATTTCCACTAAAAATTGTCGTCGCTTCACTTCTGAAGTATAATTGTTGAGTGATTTTAGAGTTGCCATATGAATTTCAACCTATTGTCACTAGGGGACAAAGCAGTTTCCTGGTATAAAAAGTATAACTATATAAGCTACAAATATACTAAATTTCATCTAAATTGGTCCATTAGTTTCGGAGTTGCCATTGTAATTTCAACCTGTTATCCTGCGGGAACTGAGAAGTCATTTTCTGGGACAAAAGATATCCTTTAACCATTCTTGAGATTTAAAGTAGGACTATGCCGAGTTTCGTCTAAATCTGTTCAGTGATTTTTGCGTAAAGCTCAAACAGACAGATAGACAATAAATCCAAAAAAAAATGTTTTGGTCTATGTATCGATAAGAAACCTCCCAGCATCAAAATTTTCAAAAAAATACTTAATGTACAGAATTGATTCGTTACAGTTTTATTATTATTAAATCAAGGCCAATATTGCAAGGATTGTAATTAGATAACTTGAAAAATTAGAGATGTATGCAGCAGGTTTTGAACCCTGGACCTGCCGTTCGAAAGACCATATGTTCAATCTATTGCTATCACCGTTTCTTATTAGTTACACATACAAATGAAAACAAAACAGAATTACAATTGTTAACATTTCAAAAGAAAACACGTTAAAGTATCTTTCTTTCTCACCATTGATCTCATTAATAATAAACGCCTATAAATTTTCAAATAATTACAGTTTAATTAAAAAGATTCAATCCAGCTTATTAAATGAATTCCGTGTTATCGGCATCTTTAATTATCATAATTACACCCTTATTGTTAATGCAGTAAGGTTTAAAATGTATCAGTTTATGATTGTGTACATAACATGAATAGATTGCGATAAAAACTGATTAATTTCTTACTAGTGTATTGTTGCGAGTTCTCTTGCAATTTTATTGCTTTCTTGAGCTCATGTTTCTCTGTTTACGCGTTTGTGGTTCAGATATCAGGAAATATTAAAAAACTAAGCCGTATATAGTTTTATGATGTCTATCTAAAAAAAATCCTAATATTATAGATATGTATATGTGTAATTGTGTATGTTTGTCTGTCTTTCACGTGGAAACAGAGCGGTTTACGTGTGGATAGTGGAAGGTCTGAAGAGTGACATAGGCTACTTTTCATTAAAATTGGTACCAGGCGAGTGTACCCTAGTTTTAGTAAAATTTCATTAGTTATTTACTCTTTGGCAATGGACATCTAGAAAGAAAGTACTACTATATTCTTCTGCCACAGTTAATAATATTAGAAACGTTGGGACTGTCCAATATTATTTCATAATAATTTTATTATTGATGATTTACAGAAATACCCAGGTGATTAAAACATTTGGCATGTATCCAGCTAAAGAACTTGATAAAAATGTGTCTATTTTAGAATTCTCTGATCAGTTTATTAAATAGATAAATAAGATTAATTAGACGCAAAAAAGAGGTGAAAAAATATTCTATCTATAAGGAAATACAGATAATATCAACTGTTCATGAATAATTGTATATTTTCCAGCAGGATAATTCTACATGGACATTTGTCTTTTACTAGTTTCTGTCCTAGAATCGCCCGTCTGGTATGTTGATAAAATGTAGCCCATGTGTTATTCCAAACTATAATTTACTCTGTGCTCTGTCCGTTTGTCTGTAATTCAGATCCTTTGAGGTGCATGAAGGTATTAATACAAAAGTACTAGTGTAAGAAACATCCATCCATCCATACAAACTTTCGTATTTATAATTAGTAGGATACGCAGGTGTCCTAAGTGAATGTTGGATGTTATTTGTAATTTTGCTTTATTTTTTCTTTATACAAATGATATGCATTGGAGATCATCAAAGTAAATTTAAAATAGACATAAGCCGTTTGCAATTTCCAACAATTAAAAGTAATAGTCTGAGTTTACCAAAACACTTTTTTACATAAGTCTGAGTTTACCAAAACACTTTTTTACATAAGTCTGAGTTTACCAAAGCATTTTTTACATAAGCCAGAGCTTACCAAAACACTTTTTTACATAAGTCTGAGTTTACTAAAACACATTTTACCTAAAAATTATATAGATATGTTGTTCCTCTGTGCTTTTTAATAATTCTAACTTTAATTTGTAATATACTTTTGCTAAATATGGAGATATGCAATTAAATATATTTTTAATACATATATAATCGATGACGGTAAACAAAACGGGCGTATCTCGTTAGAATAGCTTATAAGAGTTTCCTTATACCAAAAACAATAAGGGCGAAAGTTATGAGTTACTCTAAAGCCGATTTTATTCCCGTCGTCGAATGACTCATAGATTTGTACGAAAATTAAAAATGGCGGAACTATTATGCGTTAGTCTAAAAAGATACGCCTTTATTGTTTTACGTATATGGAAATAACTAATCGATGTGAGTTTTAGTTACTTACTTTTATTTACTTACCTTATACGCAATATCTTTATTCGTATTATATTTTTAATATTAGCTTTACGTAAAGATTTATTTTAATTATTTATTATACTTAATGCCTATATATAGGTACATTTATTCATGCAATATTTTTAACCTAGTAATTATATAGATATTAATTAATTATATAGATGTGATATTTATTTATTTATATATTAATATCAACGGATAAAAGCGTAAATTCTGTAACTGAAAATTTAATTTTTTGACAGAGCCCCAAAAATGTTGTGAAAATCATAAAATTAAAAACTTGAAAACTATCAGATTCCTGTGAAATACAACAAGTGTACAGTAACAACTGTACCTTGTATTTATCAACATATAATATCAATCAAGTCAATACTGAATGAGCTTTTACTAAGTTAGTGTGCTTTACCATCAAAACCTATGTCGCCACTTACCATCAGGTGGTTCCGTAGTCAAGCGCTAACTTATTAAAAATTTAAAAAAATATTGTGTCCCATGTAAATATCATTTTTTTTCTAATTTTAAGAAGTTTTCTACTCTGTTGAAAGTAAAATTGTACGTTTTCTTCCGTCGAAGTTAATATATAATATATACGATCCAACTTTATACTTATTTATATATAAACTTTACATATGATGCATTTATATGTAATATATATAACCTATACCTCATGATGCATGTATCTCTATATAATATATACGATCCAACTTTATACTTATTTATATATAAACTTTACATATGATGCATTTGTATTTGATATATATAAGCTATACCTCATGATGCATGTATCTCTGCCGGAACAAAGTACTTTCAATACGATTGATAATAGATTTTCCATTTCCAGATTGGATGAGTCCCTTCGACCGCGTGGTCTGCGGTGAGTTTAATGGTATTTATCGTTTCAAATTTATTTTATTTTAGCTTTAAGTATTTTAAGTTTTATTTACATATGAGCTTAAAGACTCAAAAAAATTATGATTTTAAACCAACTAACCAGAAAATAGATTCCATTTTCAAACTAATTGTGACAGATAAACGTTTGTTCCTGGGTCATCGGTGCTATGTGGTGATATTGGTGTAGCTTACGTTATATGAATGCAGGAAATCCTAGTGTGGTATGGTGGGTTTGCAAATGCTACTAGGTAATACATTTCAAATATAAAATTACTTATCGTTGTAATTAAGCTCATATGTAAAAGGTAAATTTTATCTTGTCTTCTGTTCAATTTGGTTGCAATTATTAATTTGACATGCTTTGTCGAATTATTGCAATCGATGCGTTCAATACTTCCTTTAGGTAAATTTGACTTTACAGTTCGTCAATCGTTTTACGTACCTTATGAAAATAAAAAAAGTACCTGACAAATAATAAATTATGATAAACATTTGGTACGTAATAAATAAACCACGAAAAGCCATCGGTCCTGATGGTTATCTAACGATAGCAATCGTCAAGGCACGGAGGCTTTGGAGTGACATAAAAACTTCCGACACTTGATTTGGCCACTACGCCACAGAAGCAGCGTGACGTACGTGCAGCACAATGCCTTCTCAAAAAGGCCCTCTATGTACTGGAGTACCCGTGCTCAGTAGTGGGCTAAGTTGAACCTTCAAAGCCCACTTCTCTTTCTGATGATGATATATAATCAAAATATATATTGATATCATGAACAAGCAAGTCGTCTATAAAGTATTTTACAATTGTTATTTTTCATACTTCGTTTCGGATATTTCGTCACAATAAAGCATTGTTTTTACATCGCAAAAAACCTTGCAAAAAACATTGGAAAGGGTTTAAAAAGGTTGCATTGTATTGAGACTTTCTCCAAAAAAAACAAAATTGTTGTCAATGGCGTTAATACCGAGACCAGCAAAATTAAGGTAGCTGGTTATAAAAAATATAGCAAATTTCTTGGGGATTCCGTAGGTATTAAATTTATTTGTTTTTATTATTAACAATATGAATTATTTGTACAAACGCTTGCGGTCTACATCGACGATTGAAATCAGATGAAATGGAAAATTCAAGGTTTTAGAAGTGAAATAAAAAATAAGAATGATAAAACAAATCTTATGTTTACGGATATCTATAAAAAGGAAGAAAATTATAGGAAATATTGCTGTAAAGATGATCAAAGAAGTAGGATACAAATGTATGTATTTTAAATATTTTACAAGTTGTATTAATTTAAAGGTTAACAATAAATTGTCCAGTAAATACGAATCCAAAAAGTTTTTAGATAGTCTCTAGAATCCATTCAATAAGGCAGCTTTCACAATTCAATAAAAAAATAACAAAGCGTTCACGGCAATAGGGTTGTGCAATTTCTCTTTTTGTTAAAAATAGCAATCCTTTGTATTTAAGATTTGTTTACAAATAAGTTATAAGTCAAAGGGTTTTAAATCACAGTGTCGAAAGCTTTTAAAACAAGCTTAGAACAGTGGGTATTGTTTTGTTGGCACGTTCGCAAATTGCTTTATTACGCTTTGCGGCCGTTCTGCGAAAGTCGATATCACCAAAATCGCAGTCAAAACAACGTTGTTATCATATGGCGGTTTCGCAGTGAGGTCATGCGTTTTTTCCCTTTTAGTATGTCTGTTCGTGTCTCGTATCTTTGCTTTAAATTACTGAGTGAAAGTGTTTTTACTACCGTTGAATAATTAAATATTTTATATATAATTTTAATTACGTTATAAAACGTATAAAGAAGTATATCGAGTTTTGACGATCATAAGTGATCAATTTTTCTACAGCGGGCACGAAAAATGGACGGCTAGTGTCAAAAATTGGTATGTAGGTGTATCTGTTATCGTTGCATGTCAGTTTTAAAACCATGTCAGAGCTCCTCGCAGCATAAAAACTTCTAACACTTGGGTTGGCCATTAACCTGTACCATTCTTCCACCACATCTTCCTCTTTGCAATGTAGTAGCGTGGCAGTGTATGCTCTAGGCCTACTAAAAACTACATCAAACTTATGCTTAGTTTGGCATCAGATGGCCGAGGATAAGTTGTCCTGATTTTTATGGTGATCTTTGAGCTATGGTAATCAGGCAACTCATAAACGTATGTATTTATTTAAAAAAACATACTTATATGTATATATATCACATACAGACACAAAACAAACCTGCTCACCTATAATTGTGTACTGGAATCGAACCCACGACACGCCTAGCAGGCTCATTAGTCACTAGACCACCGGGCCAGTCTGTAGTAGTAATAATGTACTAGGTATTGTTCTTATAACTCACCACTAATTCTAATTCCATACAAAATGCAACCGGATTACACTGTCGGTATAACTGTTAACGACATCATAACAATTAAAAGATAATTACTGTCAATTCTAAGCCTTTAAGATGTTAGAACTTTTTTTCCCGCGAACAATAACAGCTGAGAATTGACCATAAAGTGGCGACCTTGTGGCAATAAAAATTTAACGAGGCAAGCCCGAGCATAAACAGCGCCAGATTCTTAAACGTGTCATAGGAACAGCTGGCCCGGTGTCGTGCTCGTAGGAACGATAGTCGCTAAGATTTTGTCTATGCTAATAATACAAAAGAAAGATTTGATTTTTTATTTGTTTGTATGATCTGAATAGGCTTCAAAATTTGGCCATTTTACCATTAGAATCCTACATTATCACTGAGTTCGTTGGCTATTGAATATTTTCACAATACCCAAATTGTGAAACAAGTACCAAAAAATATCTTTTTATCGCATATGCCGCGGAAATTATTGACAATAGAGTAAAATATACAATTGTAAGGAGGACATCAATTTCTACGAATTTATCAGAGATATCGTATAACTTTTACAGTTATGTCACAGTAACTACTTTCTTATGTTTTTTATTGTGTAATGCCTGTGTTAAGAGGTGAAGGACCGCATCGTTAAAAAATAAGAAAAGCTGACTTTCCATATGTTTCGTAAAATAAAAGAAAAATGATTTAGGTTTAACATGTTTAAAATATCGTTTTGAGATTTGTATTATAATTTTTAATAATTTCTTTTGAATATGAACTCCATTTATTCGAAGTAAATAAGTACAGCCAGCATGGGAATATGAAAAAAGCAATTTATGAGACCGTTATTGTAATTTTAACATAGCCAATTTATCTAAATGTCGTGCCAAAATCCAGCTGAAAAATATCGTGTCAAGAACTAAAGATAGTCATATAACAAGATAAATTTATAACATTTCCTTGTAACATTGAAATTATATCTGAAAATTCATCAGATTATGTATATATCTACTTAACAAGTAACATCAATGCAACGTAAAACTAATAAGGAAGGCGCCTGTAGCATACTATGCCTGAGCATCACAAGCTCGCATAGCATGACAATTGAGGTCGACAACCCTATTGCATTTTTTAGTTCACGCTAAAAATAGTGCGTTGCGTAATGTTACCAACAATAAGTGTAGCCTTGAACGACAAATCGAGCTGCCTACTCATAGTAAACATATGTACTTTCATGGACTTGTTACGATTGCAAGCGATCGAAAAAGTGACAGCGGGCGGTCGAATGACCGGCTAAAATTTAAATCGCACTTCCGTTCGGAAGGCCTGTATCACCGGTTCCGGTTGTTATCTTTAGATACCAATCGTTAAGTCTTATCGAAAGCCTTTGGTGAACACACCGACACTTGGTTTGGCTACCAATCCTTTTTGCAGCGTGGTAGAGTAGGTTCTAGACAGCCTCGGAGAGACCCGCGTTCAAAAGTTTAGAGTGACCCGTCGCACTCCCACTGTCGGCAGGGATTGTTCGTCACAAGGATATATGTAAATATACTAGAATAATTTAATATCGGTACATTATTGTATATGTAAACTCGTAAAATAGATATTAAATCATAAAAGCGTTAAATTTTCATTCACAGAATCTGCCACAATTCTTTTTTACTCTAATATTTACTAGATTAACCAATACATTGAAACTATAATGAAATTTGTGGATCAAAATACAAGATTAAAACGGTAGTAGCAACAGGTTTATGACGATGAATAAATAAAATTGACAGACGGAAATTTCTATTTTATTCTTTTACCATAATTGTATATACGGCATGATACAATATGGATTTGCATAGAAAATCGATAAATAAAATGTCGTTCCAAATTATGTGACGTTTATTCTGCAAACCGAAAATCTTTAATGAATATAAATAGGTACTTAAAAGCTTAGGGTTTCGAGCTCGTTTTTCACTTAGCGAAACACGTTGTCTATACAATAATCTCACATCTTATACAGCGTCCGAAAACATAAACAAAGTACGAGAGTAACGTTTTAGAACAGTGAAATTCTTTAGATTCTTTCGTGGGCGCCTTTATTTTTCGCGGGTTAAACCGCTCCGGCTGACTGATGATTCATTCAAGAATATGAATTATCTGGACTTGAGAAGCGACTACGGCTCGTGTTGCGTCGATTCTTAGTGTTTACGTAAGTTAACCAGCGGGCGCGGTCGATAGGAGAACGCGTAACTGCTAGTAGAAAAAAATTATAAGCGCTTCCGTGCTTTGAAGGTCACGAAATCTGGCTCCGGTTGGCGTGGTTACATAGCAATCGTTAAATCTTATCAAAGGCCTATGGCCGCCTTAAAACGGTACTGGGGAGGCCACTAACCTTTCCACCAATGTTGAGTACGCTCTAGGCCTCCTCAGGCATGTGGAGAGACCCGAAGATCAGCTATTTCATTTATTTGAGAGTTATATAAGGTGAACGATATTATTTTTTGAAGGTGTGCGTTGGGAGTATCTTTAATAGTACATTCTTATCATGATAGAATTTATTTTTTTCTACAATCTCGGATGTACAGAACCCTGAGGCAGTCAGGACCCAAGTCCTTTGTATTCGTTTAAGGCTCGTCTCCCGCCACCCCTGTTTAGAATACTGACTTCACTTCTATGAATACATCAATATTTTAAACTGATGCGTGCCATCATTTTCAATACAGTTTGTCTACCATTGTATATGTCTTTACAGACTAAATAATTGTGATTCCTATCAATACATCCAACATGAATTGTGATCAGTAATTTACATGTCTCGATTGTTACTTTGAAATAGTCGATTCCAAGTAAAATAACATAATATACAATATGTAACATTGTTCTGGGAAGGATGCATGTCAAATTTTTTCTACAGTGTCGTAGATTACTTTGTGATTTGTAACTGGAATTTTTTATGGAATATTTTAATAGAAAACAGTTTAGAACTAGCTTGTGACAGCGACTTTATCGGTGAACATGTTGATTATTTCGCAAGGGAATTTCATACAAACTTTTGCTTGTAATTTGCCATTATTTAGGATATTAATTTTCAAAACTAACTCCAAATTTCAACCTTATATATAAAGGATACATCGTTGTTTAGAAAAAACTGTAAAAAGTACAAAATTCTACAAAATTAAAGATCTACATATAAGTCTATCAACGAATTTATAAAAGCAGAATTTGTCAAATTTACTGAGAAGTAACATATCCCTGTGAAACATAGATATGTGTGTTTGATGTTATTAAGATAACTCAGTATTTCAATGAAACTACAGTTCAATGTATTGTTCAATAGATTACTAAACTTCAAAAGCTCATCAAGACGAATACGAATTGTTATGTTAATTCTGAAACCGCCTCGACGTCTGCCAGATCTTTAGTTAAATATATGATATGACTATAACAATCTGAATTTTGGTAGCGTTAAGACAATTTATATAATGAAATTTAACGCTAAATTTGTTCTAGCCTATCAACCGAGGCCATATAAAGCTTAGAATTTATGAGCTTGCACAAAGTAATAGACCGAGCAGAAGTTGTTAGCTTAGGATACTGTGAGCTCAGGAAGTTTGATCTGACGTTTGTTTCGCACAGTGTAAATAGACTAAAATTACTAGTTCGAAAGTCTACCAGTGATTCTCAAAGTTGAGGTTGACCCCCAGAGGTTCATGTTAAACAGGGCTTAAGACACCTCGTTGGTTTCTCGCTTGTAGTGTGGTAAGGAAATTCATAGACTTCTCTATCGTGCGGAGGGCGTCACATCTGTTTGAATCAGAGTAGGAAACATAAATATACATTTGAGATGTGCTTTTGGTCCAAGGCTCCGTGGTATATCTAACTTAATACCGGGTTTTTTTAAACCTTGTGCCGCACTGAAGCAATAAAATGTTAATACAGTGCGGAACGCGGCTGGAAGCACCTTGTACTCTCACGT
>DWJZ01003429.1:0-17083 GCA_018249125.1 Asbolis capucinus
CATAGTCCCATACGCCATAGTCCACCACGCTGGCCAAATGCGGATGGATGGATTTCACACACCTGTGAGAACTCTTAGGAGTGCAGGCTCACGATGCCTCACGAGGCCTCATCTTCACCATAGTAAGTGATAATCAACTTCTAATACGCACTTAGCTATGATAATTAGAGGAGCGCGCCGCAGGATTTGAACACCGACCTCCCGTTGCAGACACCAGCTTCAAAGCTATCACGACTTTTTAATTACATGGCCTTATAGCCTTAGATAGGCCATCGATATAAAAAAAAAATCCTCGTCTGCGATTCCCACTCGAACTTGGCCGTTTTTTTCGCATTCCATTGGCTCTCGTACGATTTCAAATGGTCTCAATTATCACAAGAAATGAACGGCGTGAAAGATATAATGAAACGCCATAAAACAATACCAGTGGAGCTTCTTGGTAAATCACGAGAATTTTAAACAATAGGCGATAAGAAAGATGAACATTTGAATGGGAAAATCGTAATTAAGATGGTTGCACAAATCGTGTGATATTTGCTCAAGTATTTACGAGTTGAATGAGTAAATACGCTTCAGCATACACATTCACACAGACAAACAGACGCACATGACACATACATGGTCTCAACCCATTGGCTCCCACAGACCTCTTCATTCCACCACGCTGATTCAGTACAGATTGGTTGCAAAGACGGATCCAGCTTACGCGTTCTAAAAAACCGCTGGAAGTTCAGAAATGATCCAATCTTGACTTACCAGAGACGTATTCTTTCTCTAACAATTTAAATATTGGCCCGGAATGCCGGTCGTGAAAGACTTCAACATAAATTAACGGGACCGGGGCGTTCCTTCCGAAAAACGAAAGCTTTTTTTGTTTTCCTGCTGGTAAATAATGTTTCGCATGGATCATAGCCATGCTGGACTGCGTAGAGACATGCCAATCGTGAATACCCCTTAGATTTACGTTTAGATAACTATGCAAAATCGGGGCAAGTTACTAGCGCAATAGAAATGTCATAAGTTACATAGATACATGTCTGTATGTATGTGGGTCACATATGACGGAGAAAGCTGTATTGTTCGGGACGACAAGTTTAAATGTGCTTTAATACTGTTAGAATGGTATAAGTGAGTTTACAATAGCGAGTCTAGAATTTATTTTAGGAAGGGAGGGAGGTAAGGGGAGAGGGTTGCTGGGGGGAGGATTGGAGGAGGGTTTTTGAGGGCGCTTTGCCTTGAGAGTAGAATCTTTCAAGTGCAGTCTTTATTGCAATCTTTAATGTCCCACTGCTGTGCTTGGGTCGCCTCTGACATTGTGAGTGGAGACCCGAACCTAGTAGTAAGACGATTATAGGTTAAAATAATCATTTCTATAAGGCTGACAAAATTAATTAAGATGATTCGACTTTAGTTCATGCCGGAAATATCAACATTTTTATATCCTTCATTAACCCTGAAATTAACTAATGATCCAAGAGTAATTAAGGTTGAATTTTATCTGGCAAGATGTCCTAGCACGGGGCCATAGTCGTGTTATCTTTTGAGGAATTTCGAGGCAATCCAGGCAGCTGTGTGGCAGATGGATGTTTGTTCTGGGTTAGATATATATACTATTTATGACGTTCTATGCATATGTGTGTATTCGTTTTTTTTGCCAATTGAGTGCGTTTATTTAATAAAAAAAAAAAGTATTATATTCCATTTTACTCATCCGTACAAATATTGTAAACAATTTTTATGTCAAAATAAACCGAACCATGTGTGACTTTGGAAGGTGCTAAAGACATCAGTGCTCTATCTCCAAGACAGTGCTTAATGGACAAATAAACAAACATATTTTTTATATACATATGTGATGGCTCAGGCTACCACACATGACCATTATAATCTTCCTAGTCAGTCTCCATATCGGCATTGTCATGTAAGAATGTGATGGAAGCATTATTGATCAGTTCGCGGGCTTCCTTCCGTCACGCGCAATTTGTTGTCAAGGTCCGTATTCAACCGCGTACGTAAATATTTAGAGAAAATACAAGTACGGCCACGCTTGTCTCTCAACTTTCCCTTGTTAGGAAATTAGGGTTGTCACACACAGAGTTTTTTAAATATAGGACGCGTACACTTATCCTGCCGCTATAGGATTGGTATACAAATAGAGTAGGCGGTATAGACTAATATAAATCGAAATATTGATGGCCCGATAACAAACACTCACTTGTCTCATCGTCTCAATCGAATACATGTTAAATTTCTATAATAATAAAATAATTGCACCGTATTGGGTATAACGTAGGAGGCTGAGATTTTTTTATAATGAAAATTAATTTTAAATGTATTTTATGTCAAGAAATTATCTATACATATACTTAATACAATTGATATAAAAATATATTTAAACATACGTCAAGCAACGTACAAATTCGTTTTCAAGATTCATGTTAAAACAGGAGGATTTTGGGAGGCATAACTTAGTTATTCTAAGTTAATGTGTCCAACATCTTAGACATCTTCACCACTTTCCATCAGTTGCGATCGAAGTCAAGCATTAACTTATTTTATATAAAAAAAGGCACAACCTCCCGACATTTGTTTTGGCAACTCACACCAATCTTCATAGAAGCACCGTGGTGTTTGTAACATACTAATAGATTCACTTCCTATTGTGTTTTTGTTACACCTGTTTCAATAGTTATCTAATAAACAATTCTAGGTATGCAAAGTACATGTAATGTACAGCATATTTGTAAAACACATGGCCTGTATATATAGAAATATACAGAAAATATTATAATATAGTACAAACAGCAGATATATAAATATACAATGTAACACCACATTTATAATATTAATTTTAAGGCTGTACAGACTCTGGCAGGTGACCTAGTATATATGCATAATTATTAATAATATAAATGCGAAAGTATATGAGGATGGATGGATGGATGTTTTTTAACACACAGGCATTGTCAGCGTACCTGCCACACGGGTGATGCCGTGGGTGGAAACTACATACAATTCTTTCGCTTGATTTTACTAACGAGCAAAACTGCTTACCAGGTACCTTTAAAAATGTAACATGTCACAGGTGACAACCCTAAAGCCGGCGACAGTTTTACTCATCGCATCGTTCGTACACGTTATTGTCATTTTTACATGCACAACACTAATTGTTATTTCGTTAATGAGACATATTCGGTCATTATCATTAACTAGGTATCCACGTCATTGTTCATCATTAATGATGTGCACTAATGATACTGTTGCATAATAACGTTATGTTAGTGGCCGGTTACATCAAAAATAAGTTCATTAAAAAATATATTTTTTTAGTAAAGAAAGTAGATCGTAAGTCGCATGAACCGGGAGTTCCTGGGTTCAAATCCTCTGTGTCCATTTTCAAAGTTATATACATACATACTAAGGTCCGTTTGTGGCTTCACCCGTGTTTTATGTTACTACAAATAGCAAAATAACAAATTTCATTCTGATACGCAAAACTTAACTACTGCATAGTACTTACGCGAATGATAAACAAACATCAATTCCAGTGGCGTAACTACATATGTATATTATCTGAGGCCCGTGACAAATCCATTGGACAGGGCCCCAAAAAAACTAGTCATATTGTAATTAATTTGTTATAAATTACTGAGACGCTATTCGAGTTATAATAGTGCAAAATGTTTACAAATCTTTAGTTTAAAGTTTTTGATCCGTTTTGACCCCGTCGACTCGAGCCTAGGACCTAATGGGCGGGGGCGCGTTGCATTTTGCCACTCATGCCACTCTATAGTTACGCCTCTGATCCTTTCATCCAAAGTCTGGATCAAAAATATAATACAGGGTACCAAAAGCCAACTTTAAAATATAAATAAATATCTTTGGACAACTCACACACGGCCATCTGAACCCAAATTAAGCGTCAGCTTGTACTATGGTGATCAGACAACTGATAAACATACATATATATTTTTAAATACACACTTATATAGATATTTACATCCAGACTCACAGAACAAACATTCTTGCTCATTACAGAAAAGTTTGACCTGGGCGGGAATCGAACCCATGACCTTCGGCGTAGCAATCAGGTTCACTAACCACTAGACCAACCGGTCTGTCAACCATAACCTGAGAATTCACCTCGAAGATGTGTGAAGTCTACCAATCCACACTTAACCTGCATAATAGACCTGTACCAGTGTGAGAGAAGGCCCAAGCCCAGCAGTGGGACAGTTATGGTTGCAATAACGATGTTACCTAAGAATTGATGTAACATTAAACCAGTCTTAATACTGGATTATTAACGTCAAGTAAAAGAAATTTCATAGCCAGCATTGCTATGGTTTCGATGTATAACTACTTTATGCGTAAGAAGATTTAGTTACGAAGTTACTTTAAACTCTTTTTGGTTGGTTGACATTATTAAGTAAATAAATAATCTTTGGACGACTCATACATGGCCATCTGACCCCAAACTAAGCGTTTGCTTGTACTATGGTGATCAGACAACTGATAAACATATATATTTTTAGATATTTATATATATATGTACACGCAGACACACAGCAAAAACAGTCCTGCTCATTACAGAAAAGTTTGAGTTGGGTGGGAATCGAACCCACGACTTTCGATGTAGCAGTCAGGTTCACTAACCACTAGACTAACCAGTCAAATATACAACATGCTTTAAGTATATGAATGTTTTAACATATTTTTTTAAAGCCTGTTCACTGTTCTGGGGTGAGGGCCTGGAGATCTGTCATACAGGGTAATCTAGTATGGACTCCAGCCTCTCGTAGATTTACTTGGTCTCTTTGTTATTTTATTTTTGATGTACACCTCAATTTATTATTATGAAAAGGGAACTAAAAAACGAATATTATTATTTAACTTGCATCTGAAATAACACTATCATTTTTTTGCTTTGAATAAGTTAGCGCTTGACTAGGATCTGATGTTAATGACAATAAGGTTAAGTTTTTATGTAAATCACGCGAGTGAAGCTGCGGACGGAAGTTAGTACCTGATAATGTTATAAACTCAAAAGTAACCTGTCTGGCTGTTAAAATAAAATACTGAACCGATTTTCATGAATCAGTATTCATCAAAAGGTGAGATAGAATTTCAGACAAAATATAGGCAAATTTTATCGCTAAAAAAGGGGACGAAACACGACTGTACGTCGGATGTAGTCGCGGGAAAAGCTTGTAACCTACAGATAGTTTAATGCACCCCTAAGTAGCAATGCGCACCGTACCGCGACCCGCCTTCCTGTGAAACGGCTGAGAGAGTGCCGTCGTGGGAGGAACTGCTTTTTTCTAAGGCTTCCGTAGGGAACCGTGAGAATTTTGTAATGAATAATAAGGGTATTGATGCAAGGCCCATATTTCTATTGTAAATCGTTTATGTATGGGAGTTTGTTATTAACGGAATTGGCCATTGACAAGCCGGTTAGTCTAGTGGTTAGTGCACTGGACTGCTACACCGAAGGGCATGGGTTCAATTCCCACGAAGGTCAAACTTTTCTGTGATGAGCAGGAATGTTTGTTCTGTGTGTCTGAGTGTAAATATCTATATAAGTATGTATTTAAGAATATATATATATACATATATGTATGTTTGTTAGTTGTTTGATCACCATAGTACAAGCTATCGCTTAGTTTGGTATCAGATGGCCATGTGTGACTTGTCCAAAAATATTTTTTTATTTAATATTTTAAAGCCATTTAATCTTTGCCACGCTTGAATTGTATATCGTTCATTTAATTAGTCAGCAACAGTCGAGCTCAAATTTCTCCTTGTGTTCAAACAATGTGATCCAAATCTGGCACTCAGCTCTTTTATAATGCGTGTTAGATTTCAGATACTGGTAAGCTTGTCTTGGATTGGCCTACATATAAAATTAAAATAAATGCCTTGATGTTAAACACAGTTCGTGGTGCGATTGGTGTTTTTTTCGTTTGTATGTAAGTTTAATGTTTGTATGTACCAAAGTACGAATATATATCATGCTAATGTAAACAGTCATAGCTTATTAATTAGGATGTCCTCTGATACGGAAGGTCCTATGATAAAATCCCCTGTACTTATGATCGTATCATCTTGAAAAAACCTGCGTTCCCAAGAGTTCCGCATAAAATTCTCGGAGGCGTATAATGTCTACTGACCGGGACTTACATAGCAAGATAGGCTATGGGCTGTAACCCCCACATTGTGAGAGGAGACCCGAGCCCAGTAGTGGGTAAGTAATGAGTTACAACGGTGATGACTTTCATACATTTATTGTTGATCCAATCCATTGATGCCCACTACTGAGCACAAGTTCAATGAATGAAGACTCTAATGAAGCGAGTTCATTCTAAGAAAGCCTAAAGCAAGGCTGCTCAACTCCAGGCCCGCGGGCCACAATGTTGGTTGTGGCAATTACTAGTGACCCGCAGTAAATTTATCTTCCCTCAGTTTAGCTCTACTCCACCAAAGCATACTCCACCTGGCGGCTCTAATGCGAATTGATAGTCTATTTTGCTACATCATCAAATATGAATAATTTGTGGCCAAACACTATTGAGCAACTAGTCTATTATATTTCATTTACGTAAGTAAAATTAAAAAGGATCGAAACTAAACATTTGGAACCGACTTATTCATCGTAATACAATATGCTCGGATCATATTCTCAGTGCCTATTTACTACGTCAACGTTTTAAAATCATGCTTGCTAAAAAGTATGACGCGTATTATGTACCTAGTCAGTAACTACTTAAGTACTTATTTGCAGCAACACTATGACTTGTGTAGTCATCAGTGGGGACATAGTTAAATACAGTATGTTGTAAGTACAATCGTCAACATGCCAAAACCAATTCTATTAACGACGAATAACATTTATTTTACGCTCAACTATGTAATTCCACATTTTATCACATAAGGCTCATTAAACGTAAAGTTTATTCTAAAATGTTGATGTGATCCCGAGAGCCAAAACAGATAAATATGTTTTTACATAAATTAATATAAGGAAAACAGCATATGTATTTACCCAATGCTTACTGAAATTATTAGTGGTTTTACTACTATTTAAAAGTTTAATATTTATTAAGCCGTAATAAATAAAACCTTATAACTCTTTGGTTGGCTACACCATCAATCTTCATTGAAGTAGCACAGCGGAGTATGCACTAAGTCTCCTGAGTACTGCAGAGACCCATGCTCAGTAGAGGGCTAGGAACAGACTGACTGAATTATTGTAATGTATTATTTCTATAAATGTATTATCGTATTTTTTAATTTTTTAATATGTTTATTGAATTGAACATTAAATATATATTTCTTTTTATCCTGAATAACACGAAATAAAATAATATAAATCCGTTAAGTTTTCTTTCAAAGTCAAAGTCAAAATATTTTATTTCATCATAAGAACATCGAGCTCACCTAATGAAAGTCGGAAGATTACATACATACTATTCATACATTCTTATAAACCTTAAGAATCGTTACGGATTTAAAATCGATAACCAATTCTGCGGTATTGCCTAAAGTCTCGGTAGACAATTCCTATCTACGATTCATTGGCTTTGCTACAATATTACAACATTGCTTAGCCTAAGTAACCTAGTGTAAGCCAGAAGAAAAATAGCCGGAGACTCCTGGTACTCTTTTTAAACAAAAGAGATACAATAAGAACGTACAGGTACTTTATAGAACTCCGTAAATATATTTTTTTAGGTACATATTGCAATACAAACTTTGCGCATATAATCCTTAAATAATTACGTTTTATCTTCCTTGATTACGTTACTCGACCGGATTTTCAAGTTCACGATAAAATGTAAGGTTACGTATGAGCGAAGCCATTTACGTATACTGTAATTAACGATATTTTTTTTTACTTATAATTGACCTATGACAAAATATTTGTCAAAGTCAAATTTTATTATAGTCAACCGTTTCAAAGTCGTATAGCCAGTTTGGATATAAATAGCGATATTTGTAATAAACAAGAAATATTTGGAATAAACGGTAACTTTGTTTGAATTTAAATAGCTCTTGGTAATAACGGTTGGTAGTGATGCTAGGGGCCCGTGTGTGACTCCCGACTGCATTAACGTGTCAGATAAACGTTTGTCCGCGGCTGGGGCTGTGTTGTCAATACAACTCGCGACATCATTTTTTATAAATACGTGGATAAGAGAATGGATATTTTATAAATTAAAAATAGCATAAAACGGTTGCTTTTAACGTCTCTTTGATTTAGGATTTATGAGTAAAAAATTAATGATCTCGTATAGTAATTGTTCTTCATAATTGTTATAGAAATAGACATGTTTTTTGAAGTAACATTAACCCGAGCGTTTAGTGTTGGGGTAGTGAAAATGGCAAAGCGGAAGATTGAATGTTCCGGAAGGGGATGCTTAAAAAATCCGTTCTTTATTCAAAACTATTCCAAGCAAGAGCAACTAAGTGACGCAGTCGTCATATCCGTCCGACGAGCTGGGAACCGAACCTGGGACAAAAACACTCGAACACTTGTGCGTGCTAACTCCGGAATATGTGCTAGGGGTGCCTTTTAATTTTTTTCCCCATAACCAGTAGGTACTCGGGTTCGCTTCCGTTTTATTGAAATGGCGGAAGTAAGGTAAGTAGGTTTTTTTATTTTTAACATACGAAAAAAAATATCTTGTCTCCCTATTTTATTAAGAGATTCGAAGCATATCATAAGACTGGCTTTCCTGATATGACAACGACATAACAAAGAGCTACTTCAATAAAATAAAATATTCAATAAAATCTGCCTTGTGTTAGATGTCGCAAGAAAGAACTCTGTGGCACTGCACTGCAGCACTGAGCTCTCCTACTGAGGAAACCTCGTGACTGAGAAAGTCTGGGGATTGAGGGGTTAGTGGTACTCCATGGGTCTGAAGTTTTTATGCCGTCCGAAGGTCTAAGATGGCTTAACGACGCTATACAACGATAACAACCAGGACCGGCTGCTATTATTATAATTCGTTGAGAAACCGCTTAAAGTCCATTGCATCGATCCTAATTGAAGAATCGAGTTAATCAGCTCCGTGGTCAACAAGAGGATGGGTGACTGGTAGTGGCAAAAATTTCATGAGGGCTTCTAAGTTTCGGAGGGCTCACAAAGCTGGATCCAATTTTGTACAGAATGCAGTCGTTTAGCCAATTCGTAGGTCTTCGGGCGGCTTAAAAAGTTTCAATACTTGGGTGGCTAACCCCCCTACCAATCCGCGTTGGAGCAACGTGGTGGAGTATGCACTGCACTTCATCGGTGAGAGATGACATGAGAGACCATGCTGAGTACTGGGCCATTGATTGAAGCCATTATTCATTTAACATAAACTTTTGTTACGTCTATATTATTTTCAACATTTATAAAACCCGATTGGTAGGTTGCTTTTCTTGATTTCTCTTCCGCTTGATGTCAATTATATCGAGTGTTGTTGTAGCCAAGCACAGCCTAGCTTTTACCCTCCGTTAAGGAAGTCGTTTCAACGTAAAACCTGTAGGTATACTGGTTTCTCCACACATATCCAATCTAATACTTACACAGTATTATTATGGGTATAAAATGATTGTAATATAGCAGGTATATTATTACGATTTTAAAATTCTACTCCTCGGAGAATATGCATTATACTAAGTATGTTATATCACGAAAAAAAATTAATAAAAAAACGATTAATGATCACCCATCTTCTTACTACCACTATCTACTAACTACCACTACCTACTAACTACTACTACCTATTAACTACCATTAGCGTTCACCTATCTTCTCACTACCACTACCTACTAACCATTAGCAGTCAATCATCTTCCTACCACCGCGTCCGTTGTTGCTTAACTTTCGATCGCTTAAAAACAAGTCGTCAAGCTATGAACGCACCCATGAGTTTTTTCATTATAATAATAGTTTGCAACATTCATATTCTCTCGATATTTCAAAAGCCAACGGTGTGAATAGTTGCAATACTGTAACAAATGCGACTCAGTCAACATATGTTAGATGAAGTATGCAGACTATTGACACTGTAGCTTAATTTATAGTGACTCTATCATATTGGTTACAAACGTTATAAAAACAGTATAACAGATAGATTACCTATCAAGATAGGCGAATACATGCTTTTATGGTATAAATATAATTACTAACGGATTCAAAATAAAATACAAATAAGCTTTACTAATTCATCTATATAAATTTATATGTTATTTCTTTATTTATTTACATTGACCAAAACAGGAAAAATTATGCTAAATAAACTTCTGTACACGCGCGAAAGAAAGAGCAAGAAAAAAAAGTAATAATATTTTTTTACTTTTTCTTAGAGTTTTAACTTTTTTTTTTTTTTTCGTTTGAGAACGGAGTCTGCTACTACATATATTCTAGGGATTAGGGATGGGCTGAAAAACAGCCCTAGGCGAGATTTTAATCTCGAGTTAGTAAACTCTGAGCTCACTTCCTATGCCCACACATGCACGTGATTTTTTGTTTTCGAATTTTAATTATTAATACCCACCAGCGGCTTCAATAACGGGGTATATAAATGAAAGAATATATATCCATGGCAAACGTTAATTCATTGAAAGGACGTAAGTTACTTAATTTAACATAGTTTGAAATCGTTTAAAAAGAAATTACATACAAACCGTTGAAATAATGCCAATTTGCAGTACGAGCCTAATATAACGTTTTATATTTAATTTGGAACAGCAAAGTCTCACTTTTTCATTTTTACTTTTTTATATCAATTAACATAAGAAATTCTCAAACTACTGTATACAGATTTCGAATTGTAAATGTAGTCTTTTTTATAAAGAGCATCAATCTCTAACAAGGTTGGTTTTTATTCTTATTATAATATACAGCGCATTCATCTTCAGTATTCAAGTATCAAATAATATGATTAAATAATATAATAAGTAAAACTCAAAGTCTACAAGGTATAATAAATTCAAATTTAGATCAAAAAGTACCTCAGAATTTGGTTCATCACTTCTCTACGCCATATTAAGGATATTTCGAATAAACTATTACTTCCTTGCCCGGCAATGTTCCTTAAAGATGAGCTGGGCTCAGGTCTCCATTCACGATGTGAGCAGTACAGGTTTCCTCACGATGTTTTCTGTCACCGGAGCAAGTGATAATCGACTGTTCAAAACTTAACTTTGAAATTTAGAGTTTCGTATTAGATGTCGTAATCGCGTTTAAACCCCGGGGTCCCCCAACGTACAAGCCATTAACCTGTCACTACAATACATATTACAAACTGTAGTGTGTTTATTTAGTACTATATCGTATCTAGGAGTGTCTTTATAAAATTGCAAATATCAGGTTAGTAACAATACTATACAGTACCTACATATGACAATATACACCAGGGGTGAGCAACCTTTTGTATTAAAGGGCCAATTTTAAGTTTGGTTTTTGCTAGAGGGCCGCATATTTATATTTAATCAAATAGTATTATTAATATTTAATCAAATCTGGTTAACGTTTTAAGGGTTACATTAAAAGTTTTTGTATATTTGCAAAATTTTTGAATAATAATGCTTTTTTATGTTGTATTATTTATGTTTTCACACAGCGTTTGACCTTTTAAGCATAAAAAATCATATTTAAAAATCAAAGAGCCGATTACGGCCAACGGGCCGCGGTTGCTGACCCCTGATATACACAATACTTAAGTATACCAAGAAATACCATCATATTCTCAACTCAAACATGCTTAGTGATTATCTAATCTGAGAGATTACGATTAACATCTTATCATAGGATTGGCGGGTACCTACAACAGTTCTGTTGGTAGTCCTGCGAAGAGAAAGCCCCCGGGTTCGATTATCGGCAGGGACAGATATTTATGCAATAGATAAAAAGACCCGGATTATGAGTGCGTGCGCTCTTATTTACATATCGACGACGACAAAATAAAAGGGTGTATCTTTTTAGAATAGCTCGTCAGTTTCGCTCTTATACAGAAAATAATAATGGCGTAAATCGTGTTAGTTACTCTAAAGAGATACGCCCTTTTTATTTTCGCCCGTTGATATTATATGTACTCTGATAAATTGTAGAGCCGTTTCTGTGTCTATTATAAAAGATAATATTTTTATGAATCAAAATAGAGACATTTTAAAAGTATCATTGCTAATTAATATGTATTTCATAATTTGCACTGGCGCCCGAGTAACATTTTACAGCGCTAAAGAAACACGTTTACACCACACATGTATAACTCTATATAGTTCCTCGAACTTATACAAAGGCATACACGACAGTAAACAATTTTTGCTTTCCTACAACACTTAAACATCTAACAGTCCATTGTCTCGATCCAATTTAAGAAAATATTTAAAGTGGTCAAATGTAAGGCTTTATTAGACACACATGGCGCAGTTTTCGATATTTTGCTGACACTGTTTCAGTAGGCAAACCAATAGTTTTGAGATATGAGAGAGAGTGAACAATTTTTAAAGAAATTAAGCACGAAATTGTTAATATTATTTAAGAATCTCTATTTGTGACAGAAACTATATAAAAATATTATGCATACATAAATATAAAACAATCACATTGAGAGTATGTCAATAAAGTTACAAAATAAATTACCAAGAACGGAAGAACTTATGAGTTACTTCTTGTAGGTTACAAAAAAACAAGTAAAAACCCATAAAAACAAATATTTGTCTACTCATACAAAGAATTATACGTTACAGAAACATGGTTGTTTGTTGTTCGTACATTCAACGAAACATCAGGGAAAAGAGGCATAAACCCGACAAGCCTAAGTAAAAATGATCAACAAAGATTTCAAACTTAAGTCAGCAAAGGTAAGTAAAGGTAAACTAATGAAGGCTTACTCACCTCTCTCCTGGATATCAGCCCAACAGGCGCACGCTGCCAGCAACACCAAAAGAGTTTCTTTCCACATTTTGTCACAGTCCCACAGAACAAGTTGTCATGCTAGCAAAGTTCTCAGTTTGACAAACACCACATTAGATCCTGCCGGACCACAGTCACCACGAACATGCGCGCGTCTACCGCTCTCGCTGGCGCAGCTTGTATGATAGCTATACAACGAGGCGCGTACGCACAGCACGCCGGCCTCAAAGATTAAAGGACATCAGAACACAAAAAGGAAAAATTTACTTTACCAGCCATCAACGTTCCGCTTATGCGTTCCAAACTGCTTATTTGATATACAAAAATAATGTAATTTTACTGTAAATTTGCATTAAATATTAAACTAATACTAATTATATTATTTTTCAAAATCTATTAAGGTTTGTCAAATTTTCAAAGAATGTTAATTGTTATGAAAAATATGATATGTTAAATTTGTATGATTAAGTTATTAAGTACAAGTTAAGATAGAATATTAAAATTTAAATTTAACTTCTATTATTATTAATGTAAGCAATCACAATTTTTACACCATTACGTAGTACTAACATACTACTGAATAAAATTTTATCGGAAATTTAATTGTTTTATTTGAAGTAATTTATTAATCATTCAAGAATTGACAAGAAGAACACTAAATGGTAATGAAAACTTTTTAACTTGCATGGAATATTTTTTTATTATTTTGAATATATATCGTAGAAAAATATGCACATAAAATATTAGAGGAAAACCTGTTAGATTACTAACTGGACAATGTGCGGACACAGTTGCACCGATTTGATTGAGTTATCGAATGGCGTGAGTCAGGGCGCTGCCGGAAGGAGCTGATATTTATATATGAGTGGCACCGCCCCGCGCTGCACCAGCCTCCCAACACATCCTAAGTTCCAAGTGCAATCTCTGGCTATAACACCATTACTGTTCCGTACAACACCGGTTAAAACTATTGTAATAAAGTTTTATTTATGTTGTTACGCCAAATGATACCTTACCTCTAGGTAATTAAAACGATTGTGCTAAAATGATAATTAAGTACTCTTAGTTTATTGTAATTGAATATTCTGACATATTTTTCGTATTAACTATAGTATTTTGTACATAGTAATTAAATAAATTCCTAAATCATTATGAGATAATAGACAAATTTAATAAATAATTATTCCCATCTTAATCCAGACATAAATAATATAATTCAAACAAAAGTCCTCAATGATTCGTAAAAAATACCCTTAAATTAACCAAAGCGCCTAAAACAATTTCTATTACAACTTATATCATGCTTTATACATTAATATGTAGTATTTGTGTGTTCTGTAGGTCGTCATAATCTTTGACGGTACGGTAGCGGTTCTCCGAGGCTATATCGCGGCGCTGCGCCAGCGCAGGTAAGCCTCCGAGGCGACGGCGGGGCGGGGGTGCTCAATGCACTTGCGTGCGTCTCAAGTCGGGATGAAAGGAGACATTCATTCACGTGCTCAATGCTTGCCTTTCGATCTACATAAAAGATCTTTTAAGAACAGGAATACACGTGGTTCGTACCACGCTCAGCTCATGGAACTTACAGATAATAAATATACTTACGTCTAATAATAACGTGCATTAGCTAGAATATTCCATTTGCTTCACTCTATGTTTGCAGAAAAACTGTATATTTGTGCAGAAATATGATAGTACCTAATAAAGTATTACTTTTTGCAGATTAGTTAAATTTTAAATTCAATTGTGTGAGTTTTACAGTTACATTTTATTAATTAAGGTCAATGACCAACGGAACGATTGTTTAAAATGAAATTGAAATTCGTATGACTGTTTTAGGAAATTCCATACACTTTTTTTTATAAGTATATTATAAGCATATTTTTTTATAAAGTAAGGTAAAATAAAATGATAATCTTATTCAATACTCTATGTTGCCGTTTTGCTTTAATTGTTCAATATTTTTTAAAATAGCTTGTGGAGGCGACAAATAACTTAAGTTATTATTGGATACAAGGAATTTTCTTCTACATGGCTCAAATAAACAAGCAAATAAGCAGACAGTGCGATATACATGATAATGAGTTATTATCGCCTATGTCAAGGCTACTAAAAACTTTTTACAGTCGGGCCAAACTGACTATTATTTACAACGGGCCATTGACAATTCCTCGTTAAATATCCTCAGGACTTGGGTAATAAAAAAGTATTAAAAACTTGCTCTCGTGAACTATGAATATAAAATTCGTTAGCGAAAATTACGGCATGCGGGCCTGGAATAAAATACTCCTGTCTGAAGTTTTACCTGGAGTAAAATGATTATCACCCATGTAAATTAGCAATCCCAGGCTTGGATGCCACTAACGCGTTGCCAGCCAAACAGTATGTGATAGACCCGCAGTCCTTATTTGAAGAAAATGATCTGAATTCTCCTGTTTAATATTATCATATTTATCAAATCACCTGTTTGTCTATGTATTCACTTATATGTATATGTAAATTAAATTTTTATAAGTATTATAATTATGTATATATTTAATATAAGTTTATTTATGTATGTATATTTAAGGTATCTTACGTAATTATATAAATATCGTTATTTATATATTTTAAACATTTTCATATTCTTAGTTTGCCACCTGCCATAAATTATCTCTCCTTCACCATGGGTTGGCATTAAGTCCGCCCTTTGTTAAGAACTGTCTATAGGTTTTTACATAAATAAATAATTAAAATAAATAAATAAATAAAATAAAGAAATAAAATAAATGAAATAAATAAAATAAATAAATAAAAAAAAGGACTTGTAAATTGCTAAAGGAACTTGAGTCCACAATTAACGGAACCCACTTACAACCTACTGCTTAGTAGAATGGAAAGAAAGACTAAATGACGGAGAGAAATAATTCATTAAAATCGTCTTTTAATGTAGTTGACGCGTAATAAAAAAGAACTATCAACATGATCGAAGTCGAAGGGTTTCCAACTCTTCGTCGTGGACATTCCACCAGTACGAATGGCTTTGCGGCATTTTATATCATGCATACCGAATAAGCTACCCGCGTCGGTGTTCCCGTTCCATTACAATGTAAATGTCTTCAAATCAAGAGTGAATAGGCTTTTTCTAAGTTAGCGCCTTTAACACCTAGAGCACCTCGCTGCTTGCCATCAGGCGGGATTGTGGTCAAGCACTAATTTATTTAATATAAAAAGAACAAAAGAAAAATACAATGAGATACGCATTATTTTGGAAAACTCAAATACTAAGTATATAGAAGTTTTCTTTTTGAATTGAACTCAATATCTATGTGCCTTCAGTAACTAAAATACAATACGACAGGTAATTTACCTGTTGCTGTAACCGAGCCACAATGTAACTCACAACAATAAAGTCTATTGTCACACGTTTCCCGATAGGTCGCATTGAACCCTAATTCGCAAAACGCATTGTTTGCGAATACATCTCTTAATTGGAAATATTGTAACGTTTCAATATCGAATAAAAAAATATTTGCTTTTAGTGTATTACGCACTAGGTAAAAAAATGTGAAATAGGTATTAGGTATTAGACGAACGGTGATAGCCTAGTAACAGCGGTGATAGCCTAGTGGTTAAGAATTTGGCCTCCTACTCGCGGGTCCGGGTTCGAATCCCAGGGCGCGCACTTCTGACTTTTCGGAGTTATGTGCGTTTTAAGCATTTAAATGACATTCGCTATAGCATTGTGAGAAAATCTGCATGCCGGGGAGTTTGTAAAAAACTCAAAGGTGTGTGAAGTCTGCCAATCCGCACTTGACCAGCGTGGTGGACTATGGTCTTGACTTTTTTCATTCAGAGAAGAAACACGTGCTCAATATGACGAGCGCTTATCACTTAAATGCAAAATCATTTGATGGCACGCCTCGTTATAAAATGTCATGTTGTTACAAAAAGGTTTGCTTTTCCTGGAGCAACTTCGATCCGGAATAAATGTAAACAAACCATAAAAAATAATTTGTAGTTTTCACCAACTTACATAATTGAGGTTTTAAAATTTTCACTACAGATTTCTGAAAATCAGTTTTTTAATTAAGTATTGTTCAAAGAGCAAGTACAAACTACAAATAAATGCCAGTGACACAACAAAATGACAACACACAACATCATTCACAAATTCATACTCTGACATCCTTA
>DWJZ01003430.1:0-17081 GCA_018249125.1 Asbolis capucinus
ATATATGTACATATGTTTATCAGTTATCTGATCACCATAGTACAAGCTAACGCTTAGTTTGGCGTCAGATGGTCGTGTGTGAGTTGTCCAAAGATATTTATTTATTTACCTCTGAAAGAAAGAAAAGATGTGACGATTTTCAAATGGATGAACAGAATTTCTGAATTATAGCTAAGAATACTCTTGATTATATTCAACGTTGAACCGTTTCCACGTGAAACATTTTACTGGTTAATTGTCTTTTTAATGAATGCTATCAAGGGACTATTGTGTTCTACTGTAAGAGACAACCTGGAATTTCGTATGTTTGTAGCCATTAGGCAGGTAATCAAAGGTCAGTTACGAAACAACTCGTCGTGTTTCAACTGGGAGCACGAGTGAAGAGTCACCACATTGTTACTCGACCAATCGCCTGATGCCTTTGGCTACGACGTCAACAAAGTCTAGGAACAAACAAAGTTAAAGCGACCAGGGTATTAATATGGTTTCATATAATCTCATAGACAATAGAGACAGACGGTCACCGGTCAGCGCACTGTGGCTCGACCGCAGTTAACTTGGCGGTGGACGGCAAGTTAACCGCGAATTTAACCTTTCATGACCCCCACACGCGGTCAACTGTATCTAACTAGGTTAAATTTAACCTGATTGTTGCCAACACCTTCTACTATTACATACTAGATAGTATTAAATAAGTAGTGATGGCACGTTGGCGTTGCTTCTAAGTTTTCTCAACTATGTCCCTTTCTCTCTCTCTCTCTTGTCGGTACACCGAGGGATAGTAACACCGCCGTTTAGGCTTTGAAGAATAGCTGCTAAAGATAAACGCAAATATACGAAGTGTTCGAATGATAACAAAAGAGAAACAAATGGTTTTAACTCATTAAATGCATTACCTTTGGCGCTCGTTGATGTCGTCAAGAACACGATAATGCAGCTTCATTAGCACCAACAAGCAAATCGATGCGGCCCTGTTGAGTGATGACTCCATTAGCACGGAATGATGAGGTTTCCATAGGGGTCACGTCAAATCAAAGGTGACACGATCAGTTGCCGGTAAGATAATGTGGGTTTCAAATAACTATCATTCTATAAGTAGGAAAAAGACTAAACCAAGAAGGAAGACCCATTAGTCTGGGGAAAATGTAGAAAAAAGTGAAATTAAACGTTGGAGCTACCCGGATCTACAATGATCCTATCTAACTTCAGATACACTAATGCTATGCCGCACCATATCGAAAGACAGAAGAAGATCGAGACCTTGGATGAATCCCTACTCATCCTGATAATGATGATGAGAAATAATGGGGAGAAAGAAGAAACTGATTCGGACCATCATCGTCTTTTTGGATCGGGTTGTGAGGACTATTGTAACGGTTTAATTATATCGTTATGATGATAAATCCTAGTGTCCCAGTAGGTAGCTATTGTCTATTTAAACTATATCCATCATAAATCCATATACCGTTACCAAAACGAATCTGATCCCGATTTATATTTTAAGGGTTAATGCCGCTTTAAAACAACACAACATATATTAGGTGACCAAATTTAGAGGATCAGCTCGTGTCTGTATAAAATACTATAGAATATACATCGAACAGAAGTAACCTAGTCTATCAGCATTGTCACTTATCGCTTTGTACTATAAACTAGAATTCTTTTTTAGGGTATTAAAAATAGGAAATATTAATTGAACTGAATGAAGTCATTCCCGATTAATATTAGAAGCTTGTAAACATGATAAAGTAAAAAAGAAAAAAGTAGAAGTCGATATAAGTATTCAAGTATTGACAGTATATGGACCGCCTGTAGATGAATGCTTTGCATTGATTGCGGTAATGGGGGATATAATGGTTAAATCATTCTTATTCTTTCGTGCATTAAACTCTGTTGTACATTAATAGATGAAAGAATCAATGACAAATCGTATATCACTGTCAGTTCTGAAGATAAAGCTGCATTAGATTTAAATGAAGGCTCTTGCAATCATAGCCGCCATATTTTTACATTCTTCACCAATTCTCATTCGAACAGCGTGGTGGAGGGTGCTCTAGGGCGCCTAAGGCAGGAGAAAATCCGTGCTCAGTAGTGGGCCATTATTGAGTTGAAACCCGACACCCAATCACAAGCGTGGCTGTATAATTTGCTACGCGATCAAGTAATGTTGACTTACGTTCTAGTATGGCAGGTCTTTAACATCATTAATCTCAAAACTATTTGCAGCTGGTTTACGACAACAGAAACATAATTATTTCCATAAAAATATTACGGATAGTATTTCTAATAGTCGTTAACTCTATAATCGGGACTGCCTTAATGGCGGACTCACCCACATAATTAGTCGATTGTACATACAACTATTGTGTTGAATGTGCTACGCGACCCACTTTCAGGATATGTACTTGTTGTTCTTCACGAGTGGGTTATGTAGGGAGTAAACTTACTAAATGTTGCAGAGGACTGCCATTAACTAGCACCGATTTAATAATAGACTTTGGGTAGTGTAATATAACGTTCACAGTCCCATGAGTTTCGTCGTCACACCGAGTTCAAGTGGACAGCGGTTGGCAGTTGGGGGAAACACTGATGGCAAATTTCTAGGAAAATTTCCTGCTTAGCCCTATTTTAGTTATGCTGCCAACCGATATCAAATCTATACTTG
The DNA here is from genome assembly GCA_018249125.1 of Asbolis capucinus. Classification (NCBI taxonomy): domain Eukaryota; kingdom Metazoa; phylum Arthropoda; class Insecta; order Lepidoptera; family Hesperiidae; genus Asbolis; species Asbolis capucinus. The sequence goes on from DWJZ01003430.1 coordinate 2,666, forward strand.
TGAATCTAAGAAAGACTAGGATAACCAAATATTTTATACTGGAGTTAAACATTTTGGTCGTACACTGATAGTCCAGAACTCCGGCGTCCAGGTACTCCTCCTGGAGGCTTAAAGAAGAAACCCGGATGTCACTAACACATTGCCGGCCAAGAAAAAAAGAGAAGGAAGAGAAGGATGAAGAACCCGTTTTTTGAGAAAACTGCAAGCGCGGCAAAGACCAAGAAAGAAAATAAGTGTTTGTTGGAGTAAACGGAGTCAATAAACAAACAAATCTAAACACACCAAAAAAACCCTCCAAAATGAGTGACAAAAGAAGAATTTGAATGAATATGACTAAAGAATGGGAACAGAATACAAAGAATGTGTAATCATCAGTTCTAATATAACGAATCATAATTCGATAAATGTGAGTGGGCCTTACGGTACTAAGGCAATATTAAATACTTTCTTTGAAAATAGGAACGTCGGACAACAATATCTTCTTATTTTATACGGCATTTTTTACGTAATAAAGTTTTAGGATTTGATTTAATTTTTATGAGAATATTCTCAGGATCTTGTACGTCTTCTGTCCATAAACCTTTTGTTGAAATTTTAAATTTTCTTGTCTGGAATTTATTTTTTTATAATCGCAACTGGTGAAATTATTACTGCTTAATAATTTATTTTACTTTACAGTGGTAAAATTTTTAACCGTGCTTCAGAGGTCACGAAAAACCGTCCGTCCCAGTTGTTCAAGGATTCATGTTGCACAAATACTTTCTACGCTTGGGTTAGCCTCCACCCATCCACAATCGAGCAGCGTAGTGGAGTTAGCCCTAGACCTCCTCAGGCACGAGAAGAAATGAGCACTCATTGTTGAGAAACTTAATCGCGTCATTATCCTGCATTACAATGAATAGTTTCATTAATATAAAACATACATCTCATTTTACTTCCATCGATAGCCGTCATGGCCCATAAAAGAATACCTTCAAACTTCAAAGGTCCGGCTCGTAGCGTCTGGTCCTTCAATATTTCCCCGAGCCCGATTTCAATTGAATTTATCAGTGTGAAGGTTACTTTCAAAGACCTGTATCATAAAGAATACCTTCTCAATAGCTCGGAACTCGTCCGCGGCATATCAATAGCCTATCAATGATCCTGATATCAACGAATTTCATCGCTATTCAAAACGTATTTTGGGCCGGATTATGACGAACATTTTTTATAGATGCGTTATTTTAATTTGGTCAATAAATATCATAGTTTGTTACCGTTTTAATTACATTATTTCCCGAATTCCATGTAATATTGACGTTTTGTAGATGTAAAAAATATATAGTTTTTTTAATGAAATGAAACGCATTTTATTACGTCTTAGGAACCAAAAGCTCACTTAGCGAAAGTCTAAATTTAACAATACAATGTCCCTACATCAGCTATTTAATTAATAACAAAATATATATTTAAAAAAAATTGATAAAGCGTTAAGTTTCGACTACGAATGGAATATCATTCGTTTCATAGAATAATAATTATATTAGTCTAATTGCCCTTTGCTCACAACCAGTGAGCCAGTGACTACCGTAATTGATGGTACCGGAAAGGATATTAGATTTTTTTCATATTAATTAGGTATTATTAAATATGTTCAAGAATTACAACCTTATAGTTATACCTCCTTGCCGCTTCTTCACAAACCTTATGTAATTCGTTCCAGCAATGGTGTAGTTTGACTTAAGAAAAGTTTATACATAAACAACTTCCAATAACATAATTTTATTTTAAATGACTTACATTGGGTCTTTTTCCTTGTTATTATATTATAGTTTACTTTCTCAAGTACCAACAAGTCTGACAAAGATTTAGGAACTGAAAATTATTATTTCATAATAATCTCACACGCTTCGCTGAACCTGGACGAAAAGTAATTAACGTGAAGTAATTTGTTGACACTTCTCGAGCGGCAACAATTGTATCTAATATTGTTAGCGGGAATCTAATAATAACAAAATATTATAGCAGTAGCCTACATGTGAAATTTGATTACTTGATTAATGAGGAGCAGAATGTTGTGTTCAGATATATACAAGTATATGTATATAAAGTATAAACGAACAATAAATAATATAAATAAAAAGCGTACGCGTTTTTTAACGTTATATTGCCCACACACAAGTATTAGATATGGAGAAGCGTAGAAAACAACAACTTATGTGGTACATACCAAACTGGGGGTATAGCGAGCCAAGTGAGGTTTGGTAGACTTCACACACCTTTATAGGGAACCCTCAGCAGTGCAGGATTCCTCGCGATGCGAATACATTTGTATAAAACTGCATGTTATGCGTAATGATAGCCTCTTTACCCAAATCAAAGTTTTAACAAAGTTGATCATAATAATAGTCTTTACTGTACACCAATATTCTTAATAGAACATGACAGGTTATGTATACATATAGTGAAAACCAAAGGCGACCTTATCGCTAAACAGCGATTTCTTCCAGACAACTTGGGTCTTCAAATTTAAAGATGAAATAAATAAAGAGAAAGTAGGAGAGAATTCCTTATACTACATACAAGATATACGATAGAAAACTTGCTTTTCGGGTAAAAGTGTGTTCCAATTGTTTGCAAGTTTGCGATCCTCGCAATTCTTATGTAAGTACTCTCGACCTAATGCAGTCGTCTCAGCTCTCGCTCTCTGGTACAAAGGCACCTCAAACAGGAACAGCGCAATTTCCTCAGCCGCCTATTACAGTGGTCAGCGTCCCCAATAGGTTCTTGGCATCTCCTCCAATATAGGCTAATGAAACCTTTCATGGGAGCTTTATATTCTACATAGGTACCAGCTGAAGCGTCAAAATGTAACTGAAAAATGAACTTTGCGTAGGAAGGTATAATGCTAAGATAATTTTTGATGCCAAATCTAAAATCAAATAAATAATTTACATCAAGATACCTATATAAAAAAAAAGAATATGTCTTTAAACTTATATAGTTTCTGATATATTTTTTATATAAACGGGTACTCACGATTTGGTTTTTGTTATATAAATTTCAAATAGAATGAAAATCTTGAATTATCTTGTGGTGTAAATATACTTCACAACCTTTGTATCTTCGAAACAAGCACAAAAATATCATAAAAAAGGAACGCGCCGTATCGTAGGAGTTTCATTATAAATACCGTAAAGCGAGATATTTTATATTAGATCTGATTCAACATTATAATATCTCATACTCCGGTTTTCCATACCTAATGCCCAGTCCATTATGAGTGTGGAGCATACGAATAAAGCCGGTTGACAATGAACCTCATCGGTATTCCGCGCTCGACGTGCTCGTGTTCCTTCCATTAGCGATGTGAAAGCGAGTTTCCTTATTAAAAGTGCCGCCTCGTGCTACCGGCTTCTTCAGTGAAAGGATCCTGGAGGTTTTTGATGAAAACCTCGTCACTGTGACAACTTTGGGACTACTTTCCGCTGTTTACGTTGGGGGACTCATATTGCCTTTGCCCATCCAGACCTCTGTAAGACTGATTGAAATTAAATTAAATGCTTTTATTTCATCTTAGGAACCAAAAGCTCACTTAACGAAAGTCAAAATTTAACTATTAAAAGTCCCTACATAAACTATGAAATTAATAACAAAATATAGATTGAAAAAAACTATAATAAATATCTATGTATAAGTATATGTCATTGGCGTTATAGATAATACAAACTTAAGACTATGTCCTACTCTAGTGTAGGCTGGAAAAAAATCAGGCGGAAAACACCTCTAGTTCTCTTTTTAACAACAAAACTTAAATCTATTACAAAGATTTAGTAGCCCGATGAGAACCGGGAGCAGATCGGATCATTTCCATGCGTCCTTGTCATTTAGATACTAAACAATATTATAATATTACAGTTACATAAAATTTGTACAGAGATTCTGTCCTAAAAAGCCATTTATGTAACTTTAACGATTCTGAGTATGGCGTTAAATTACTTACGGATAGATTGGTAACTCCAGGAGTAGCATTGAGACCGTAGGTCCTACAAAAATGTGAACAGATGTTTTCTCTCTGGATATAAGAGGTAAAGACATGATTTCTCTGATGTTTAGGTTTCTTTTAAACCACTAGCCTATAGGTATTTAAAAGCGGTCTTGATGACGCTAAGGTCCATAAGCGGCAATGATCACTTTTAGGATATCCATCCAATGTTATCGTCTGGCTGTTTAATGGATAGAAATCCTAAAAACATTTGCAATAAAATTCTTTTAGGTTCGCTGTAGTCGACTAAATGACGTATGCAGGGCTGTACTTTGGGGATATATTGATCAAATAGCTGCATTGATTAGTGTCCCAGCTATCGAGTAAAGTCAGCCCTGTGAGTTCCGATGTAATGAAATTCCATATGTCAACCTTCGAGCTGGTATGGGTGCGTCCCATGTACCAGCAACGAATCGCACGCATAATTTAACACATATGTATATTGTTTGTTGGGAGTAACCCGTACTTATTGTATAAAATAAAAACATTGAAATATCCTTACTAATGCTATGCGAAAATAAGTTTGTTTGGCTTTTACTTTTTCACGCCTAAACTATCTATTTTGATGAACCTTGGTAGGGAGGTAGAATTGGACTTAACAATAAATATATTTTTCTTAACATTCACCAAAAAAACATATGATTACTTTAAAAAAGCACGATATATATAAATAACTACTTTATAATAGCGAATTAGTGTATCTTTTATATCGATATCTTTTAGATCAATGTCATTAATACTCATTTACAAAAACAGGTGTTACGTTAAGTGTTACATACAATATTATATTAAGCCTTTGAGTTACAGAACTTTTTTAAGTAATATTGCTTGTAAATTAACCACCCACTTTACATTTGCCCTCAGTGTATAAGCCGGAAAGGACTCGCGAAGAGTACTCTTCAGCAAACCCCCAGAGAAGAAGACGTTTGGGACGCAGGTGGCGTACCTGAGCTGCGGCGACCCTAACGTAGTGAAAACAATCCACGTTGTAGACTGCATGAACGAAGTGGTAGTATAAGATGTGGGTTCTGAAAAGCCACTGATCTTGCAAGTAGAACGAGGACATAAGACCCAGCTGATACCTCCTCTACTTGCTGTGTTTGAACATCGGGATCGCAGAGGGATTTTCAGTGGGTAAACGTGGTGCGGTGCGTGACGCATAGTCCGCGGAATCCCACATACCCCCACGACAAGCACGGTCATGGGGCATACTTAAACATAATTTCTACTCCAGCAAAAAAAAAGGTACACCCTTTCTGGTCTGGCGATTTTTAACGGCCAAATCGGCTTTTATTTAATATCGAACTCAGAGTGCTTTCAATTTCAGCAGGATTGGATTGGTGTCATTGAATCTGCTGTATTTGAACCCTGGGAATCATACGAATGATTGAGGTTACGCCCCAACCCGATTCTCATACGTCTGTTGGATGTTCGATTTATCAGCGACGCTAGGTCTACCCACTCTAAATATATAGTTTGCAATCCATTGTTGATTAATATCCAGCTGACAAAGGAATATTGTAAAGGTATCTCGACGTACAAGCAACCTTAATAACTCTTTAAGCACAGTCACCGCAAGTCATCCAATGACTATAAGAAATTGAATAAAGGCATAAACCCTAGAATATAGTACTAATATAATACTAGTATATTTGAAAGCCCCTATAGCGTTGGTTGTGACCCTGTCTGCGCAGGACTCCCGGGCTCAATTCCCGCCCGGGGCCAATTTTTATGTGACGGATGAACTTTTGTTCTCGAATTCTTCCTAATGCGAGAGCATGAGATGTATAAAATGTGCATTATTAATTTTGTTTAAAGGCTCATTAAACAATTACGTAGTTTACTTATTCAAAATTTAAAACTAAATTATAAGTATTTAACATGCAATTGTAATCAGGAACTAGCACAAGAAAATCCATGGAGTTGCACGTAAACAATAATTGTTATTTTTTTTTTCTGAATCTGTCTGAGGAGATCATCTACCTACCGGATCTTCTTGCAAAAGGGTGGTAGTGTATCATCATGAATTTCCAAAAAGAATAATATCGGTAAAACTTATACGACAAATTTTAAATATGTATATTATAGGAACATTATGATCATGAACAACGCATAGGTCAATGGGTCTCTGGAATGGAGAAGGTATATTTGCTCTAGAACTATGAGCGAGTCAGTTCCAGTGACGCGGCAAGGTCCCCAATTAGGTAATAGCTCGTCAAACAGCAGTGTTCGGCGGGAGGAGGGTCAACACTGGAACTACATCGGCAAATCGACTGAACAAACGCACTATACAAGTATGTGGTGTGACCATGTTAGTCCCTCAATACGGGACGGCGTCTGCAAATCTACTTTTAATATAATTCATTAAAAAGTACCAATTCCAAATGACGGTTACATACTTACTAGAAACAGCCCGCACTTGGCTTCGATTGAGACAGTTTCCAAGAACATGTAGTTATTGTGACATAACTGTAACAGTTTTTTTGATTGTTTGAGCCAAGTGTGATAATTTTCTGGGTCCTACAAGTTATTTTCTCTTTAATACCTAAAGACTTATTTGCGACGATTATGCTGGCATAATTTCTCAGAAAAACTTCTAGAGTGTAAGTTATTTAGTTTACATTTTTGGCATTTTTTGTTAATTCTTTTAATTCTCACAGGTAAAGGAAAAAACGGAGCCCTTATAACATCACATCGATGTCCATTAGAACGAATGTCAATGCTTATTATACAAAAATGTGATTTGATTTAGGGCGTAGTGAATAAATGTTTTGCTTCAGTATTGTGTAATTGTTTCCTGTTGGTCTATTTTACATGTCTCTCTACTACAAGGAAGTGTCTCGCTCAAAGCGGAACGTATTGTCACACTGGCTGTACATAAGCTATGTACCAGTGTTATACACAGTAATAAACAAACACGTATACAAGAGCGAAGTGAGTTGATATATACAAGTGTATAATTTACTGAGACGGCGAGCAATTTTCGTTGAAGTATGTAATATGCTCGACAGGCCTACATACTCTTGGTAGAACTAACTTCGCATACAACCGCAGTGTTATATTGAAATAGATTGTGTAAGTTAGGCTAAATCTCCGGAATACCGTTAATTATTTCGATAATAACTTTGATTGGTATTTATTAGGAATAGAGCTAACTTAAACTTTGATATCTAATGGCCTAGTTTAAAATAACTTACATATGAACGAAGTTTGAGTACCAGGCGAAGATGTTTATAGCAGTTAAACGTTCATACTAACTACTCCAGAATAGTCACCAATTAATAGAAACAGCCAAGATTGCAGAACAAATATTAGATAATCTACCACTGTTTTAAGTAGTGTCACTAAACTGAATCCAGGACACTTCGTCTAGCTAGCAGTTCTGATAGCTACGGAGCTGCAAACGAGTCCGTTTAAACCTCATTAACGGTATTGCTAAGAACTATTTTTATCCACTAAACCATTTCAAACAGAATTCTATTGAAAGACTGCATAAAACGATTGCAGCAACAGATCGCACAACGATGCAAAAGTTCGGGAATTTCATAAACACATCGCACAACACGAAATTCCCATTATCAAGCTGGTTGGAACATAGCTGACATATTTTCCGTCTGAAAGAGGGAGATTTAATTCATTTAATCTGCTTCGAAAAAGGCTCTCGTATAATTCGCACAACAATAAATTCCATTATTCAATCGGCTTATAGGAATCCGTCAAGTTCCAATCCAAACACCCCTGTCAGAGGGGACGAGGATCACTTGCGAAACGGGTGACGGGCGACGGGTGACGGCTGTTCGCTGGCTTATGGATGTAAAAACTTTTAGTGACACATGCCTTTTTTTATACCTCATGTAGGAGACGGAGCCCAAACGAGCAGACGGGTCACCTGATGGCTCCCATAGAACAAGGCACAGGGGACCGGGTTACAGTCAAAAGGGAGAAAATGTGACTTTCTACGCACCTCATGTCTTGGTCCATTAATGTGCGTTACTTGAGAGAATAATAAAATCATAAAAAACACCACACATTTTAGACAAAACCAAGGTTATAACGAAAATACTGGACTGTGTGAAGTTTGTGTCAGCCAGAAAAAAGACCAATATCGAAATGTAAGGGGCCGATTCGTAATCGAAACTGAAGGAACTTAAAAAAATTATTTCGGTATCATATTTTTAAAATGGGCTTTGTAAAAATCATAACAAATCACATGACGGATAATCCACCTCCTGACGCCAAAACGTGCCATTTAATTTGAAAGCATCCAATACCCTCAGATGTTTTATTTAAACGCAGTTAAATCAAAGTGCCTCTAAGATATTCAATTTGACCGTATTAGGTAAGGAAAAATCTCACTAAAAGCGCACCCCTGTGAAGTCCCGCACTAATCCAATACGGAACTTAGTTCTTGGAAGAAGGAATCGGGAAGAAAAGATTAGTAGAAGTTAAGACGGGATGAACAGGTTTGCTAGAATACAAGTTTGTTCGGTATACATCAGAAAGTTGGGATTGTGCGCCATGAAAATAACCTTTAGTGTATGTTCTTATGTTTGTGGACTATTCTAAGTTGAGGTAGTCGTGTACCTTAACTGCCAGCATTTCCCCCTGGAGAAAAAAGAAGAGTTTTGTCCTCGCAAAAATACTGTTCAATGAAAAAATGAATAATCTTTATTGTGCACACTACAAAAAAACTTAGTTAAAACAATTAGATTACTACACATCTCACAATAGGCGATCTTATCTACTACTAAAAAACTACTAAAGACACATCTTCCAGATAACCTCAGGACGGAGGGCTTTGACTTAGAAAGAATATGGGAAAAATATGTTTACATGGACGAGATATACTGAATATTTTGATATTGTTTTAATTAATGTTTAGATTCAAACAGCTAGTTCCTTGTGATTCCAACGAGGCGTTATGAATTTAAGTTGCAGGTTTAAAAAAATATTAACACCCTACAGATTAAACTAATAGAAAATAAAATATTAGTAAGTGATTATTTATTTTTAAGTATCGAGATCTATCAGATGTTATATATAACTGTTATATAATAAGTAAATTAATTATATTCTAATTTATTCTAGCATCTTTCATATCTACCAGATCTGTGAGACTTTAAATTAACTGACACGATGTAACTCATAATTAAAACTAAATGGATTATGCCAAAAACATCACTCTCATTTTGACTATGCAGTTTCCAGCTCAGTCATTTCCCCTTTCACTGGCAACTGGCTATTCATAGGCGGCCACGGACGCACTTTTTTAATTATCGCGCTTAAGGCCTTGACTATGTGCCTTTCAGCTATTCAGCCTACTTTACAAACAGAAAAACATTCTGCGCCATTTCAAATTTCAAGTTCTGCACGAATCACACGTAATTTGGTTGTGTTAATTTTAGCACTTCCATTATCCTGCTAATATTATGCGGAAGTTTGTGAGAATGGATGTTTGTTAGTAACTCATTCACGCAAAAACTACTGAAGCGATTCGAATGAAATTTTGTACAGAGATAGATTATAGTCTGAAATAACAAATAGGCTACTTTTTGTCAATGTACCAACCACGCGGTTAAAGAATTAACCACTTTAACCACCCGGGCGACCCCGCGGCTGGAAACTAATAATTACATAATAAATCTGATTTTCGACATTAATTAGACAGTATGGGGTTTCAAAAAATAATTGTACCTAATACTTTGATTTTTTTCTATGTAAGTATTTACTTTTCTGTTGAGTGGCCGAATAGAGTTGTTTCTTTGAGTAACAGTTGAAACAAATCGGTTAAAGTGTAACGACGGTTGGTTAGTGAACCTGACTGCTACACCGAAGGTCGTGGGATCGATTCTCTCCCAGGTTAAACTTTTCTGTGATGAGCAGGAACGATTGTTCTGTGTATCTGGGTGTAAATATCTATATAAGTATGCATTTAAAAATATATATGTATGTTTATCAGTTGTCTGATCACCATAGTACAAGCTAACGCTTAGTTTGGGTTTAGATGGCCGTGAGTGAGTTGTCCACAGATATTTATTTATTAAAATAGGCAAAGAGAATAATTTTGTGTAAAAATATACAAGAACATTATGCTCTACAAAATTATAAAGAATGTTTGTATAGTTATGTACAGTGATAGCAGAAGGGTTTTGAAGTTGGTCTCTTGAACGGGAAGACCGGGGTTCGAATTCTGCTCTCACCTCTAATATTCAGTTATGTACGCATTACAAGATAATTATTACTAGTGATATAAAACAAGTTGTAATAATGTTCTTAAAGGTGTGACGTATGTGTGGGCTGGTCCCACACTTGGCATGGTGGAATATTGCCTAGACCCCTCGTATTGTAAGTCAAGACCAGCAGTGGGACGGGGTGGATTATAATAATGATGATGATAATTATTATTTATCTTTTTTAGTATTCAATAAATTTGTGTTTGACCAGAATCCCGCCTGATGGTAAGCAACGATAGGGTCTAGTTGGTAAAGCGCGCTAATATAGCAAAAGCCTATTTTACTCTTGATTTGAAGATAATAACATTATAAGGGAACACTTACGCGGGTAGTTTATTCCAGTCCTTCGCGGTACACATGATAAAAGAAGCCGCAAAGCGGGACGTACATACAGGCTTTTGCACGTTGCTGAAATTTTCCTGAAGACCATTTGCTAGGACGTACCTTTGTAACTAAAAACAGGAAACCATAAACAACTCCCTACTATATGTACCTACTCGTACCTACTCAAAGTAACTGTTATATGACGGTAAACTAGAACAATATTTTACACAAAAAATACTCTGTTTCATGATTTTCCACATTTCAGGTCGTCCGTTGTCTTCTATGTGGTAATCTTCCGGCCATTTACGTAGTCCGCCAGATGGATCCATTGACGTAAACTATGGTGAAACAAGAATTTTATAAACAGTACTCATAAGTCTACGTTATTTTTTAAATAGGTTTAAAAAGTATATTCCCAAAATGTTTCGTAATATATAGAATACATATTTGAATTTCGAACGTATCCAGAGACAATTTTATAAAAAAATGCACAAATATCCGACTGCGATAAATCTGTCAACCTTCCGTCACGATCGTTTTCATTTAGTAACACGGTATCAACGACATCCTTATTTACATAAGTTGTCCCTGCTATAATGTGGTATGACATAAAACAAACCGTGAGTACCAGTTTTCAAATTTAAAATATTTAAATTTAGAAATATTTTGACCCGAACGATAAAAGTTTAAAAACATAGCTTTTACGCTTTAATCGCCCACTACTGTGATTTTTCCTTGTAGGAGGCCCGTACTTCACCTCGCTTCTTCATTACAAAAGGGTGAAAAGATGAGTAACTTATTTAGTAGTTTTTATGCCATCCGAATGCCTCCGACGAACCTTAACGACTGTTATCTTACAATAACTGGCGCCTGAGAAGCACGAAAGCGTTCAAACATATTTATCACTAGCGGTCACCCATCTTACCGACCGCGCCCGATATTACGTCACTTCTTATATCTATTAGGATTAAAGCAAGCCAACGTTATTAAGATGACAAGTTTAAAAACATATGTAAAAAAACGTAAAATGCAATCAAAAATATCGGTACGTTTATTCAGTTTATTTATTCATAAAAACTGTCCGTGTCCAAAGCCTAGCAGCGGGCACTACCCGCACTAGCCGCAATTAGTGAGCAGTGACGCTGGTTTAATGGCGGGACGGCGGATGGCGGGCACTTTGACAACTCTGTCAGTGTACTGTGTACAGTGTAGTGTGTGTGAGTTACATACCTACTCTGTAAAATTGCGCTGTGTGTAGCGAAATTGAATAAAACCTTTAATTAATATAAATGTATACCTACAAAAACATTATAATGAATATATTTAGAACATTTTATGACAATCTTTATAAGCGATATAATATACAGATAACAAATTATTTTAATTATTATTTCGTATGTACGCGTAGTCGGGTCTAGTCAGAGGTCAGAGCACTGCACTCAAACTACAGTTGTATTTGTTTTCTTCGCTTAGTTACACCATCGATAAACTCGCCAATGCTAGGAATAATTTCGCTCATAAAAAAATTAAAAGAAGACTACTCTGTTTACAGAGGAATCATTGTAATAGATAGTGTACTGGTAGAAACACTATAAATAACTCAAAATCACACACTCAATACCTAAGAATAACACAAGAATATTAAAAGTGTGTAATTAACTATTATTGAATTGATCGCACAACTATAACGTTAATATTAAAATGTTAACAGCGTAGAATAGACTTCTATGAAGTTGAAGCCCCTTACAATAAAATCTCTTATTAACTCACCATCCTGAATCCTGTAACGAGGTACTTCCGGCACGTTACGATATCCTCTAACGCGATTTTTAACTTATCTCTAGTGTACTCGAACAGGTTGCAAAAGGTCCTTTAGGATCCCATGTACCCTATTTCAGGGCGCTGTTTCCAAAAACAAAGAGTTCCGACGCTTAAAACATGAGCACGGCATTCATGCATGCTTCCCCTTTACATATGCAATGTAGCATGCTTACTTGCATGGTACTTGAGTTGCTTTTGTAAGCATAGGACAAAAGAGCCAGGGAAAAGTCGAAACGGGGTTGACTAATTTAATTAAGAGTGAATTGCTGTTGAATCGGTTTTTGCTGTGTAGTTTATGTGCGGTATATTATTTTAAGTAAATAGCGTCTAAAGGTTCTAAGATTCACACAACCATAAACAAAGTCCGTAAATCCCCAACTTGAGGTAAGGCCTCTTTGAGTGGTCCTGAGCACTCCGCGTAGTTGTCAATTCACCTGGTCAGTGTACGACGGCCAGTGTGATACAGTGTATGTATATTTGAAACTAAAACCTAACAGTGATTGCTGTTCAACAAGCCTGACAACAAAATAACCAACCAATCTTAAATGTTACAACCCGTTAAACAGTGTAACATCATTTAAAGCGGCTGTTTGCGCTTTCAACAATTTGGAAGTTTTCAACACTCCATAGGTAGTAAACTTTGCGGTCGGTGCTAACCGCTGAAAAGCAAAGTACTCTCAGAATATTATTTGTTAGCTGTCTCAACCTACACTGCGCGATGCGGATATGTGTGAAAGGGATCGCTGCATGTCCACTGCGTTGGGAGAATTGAAACTTTTGGTTTGCGTTGTGAAATTTCACGTCATTGAATGTAGAACCGGTTGGCTAGAATATACAGGCAGGGGAATTGGTTTGGAGTGTCAAGTAAATTTTGCAGAGAAATATTCGTATAAACTATTGCAGGTGACAGTTTCGTGAGAGTACTCGTATTTCCGCATGAGGAAAGACGTAAAGATACTCGAGGTAACGTGGTCCTTGACACCAATTATAGTTAGTTTAGTTACATTGTATATTGCCTAATGTTATCGATTATATAATATCCAAGCATAGGCTCTTAGCATTTATGGCTCTGTTGACTCATGGGTTGTTCATGAAACAGAAGTGATGCCAGAAACAAAGTTGTATGAATGAAAAAACCGGAAACAAAATTACCTACTAAGGCAATCTGAACATGTGAATTTTGTTTCGATATTCGAGAATAAGAAAGTTCTAATCCTTACATGTGTAACGAAAATAAGGGACTCTTTAACTCTTTTAATCCTTCCAAAACTATATACACACAGCCTTACAATCGACTGCTAAACTTTACAAGACTAAATCACCTCTTATAAGTTGAGAAAGTCATTTCCGGTTCCTTTTACAAGCTAGAAATGATAATGAGCTAATACGATAATGAACTAATATACACAGACCTCAAAACGTGACAAAGGGTACAGTAAGGAAGCCATTAATGAAATGAGTGTACGACATCACAGAGTATAAGCCCTTCCATTCAAGTTCCAATTTCCACGGCTCCTTCGCGCCGCAGCCGCGTTTCAAAAAAGGAACGTGACCTGATTACTGACGGAAGCTGTCAGTTGCGTGGCGCGAAAGGCCACAGGTATTTCATCACGCGCTCTACAAACTCTAACCTTAATAGTAACACACTAAGGTTTCATTTCCTATGTACCAATTTTCCCGCGGATACGTACATCGACGAACAGTTTATTGTTCTAGTTGAGACGCCGTTCCTTCGCACTTCAGTGATAGACGACTAACTTTATTGTTTTCAGTTCAATTGAGGCTTCAATCACTTAGAGAGATTCAAAACTTCTTTAACATCTAAACGATTTTATCGCTTTGTTGTTGAAATAGGTACGTGTTGAACCAAACTGTAAACTGTGTAAACTAGATACGAATACGTACAGCCTTGGCCAAAAGTATTAGGCACCCCCAAGAAAGTTACCATACAGCTGTGCTGTTTAAACAATAATTAAATGTTGTTTTCTAAACTAATCTCCGTGTCATAAATCAC
>DWJZ01003431.1:0-17080 GCA_018249125.1 Asbolis capucinus
TTTAAAAATATAAATATAAAATATCTATATAAGTATGTATTTAAAAATATATATGTATGTTTATCAGTTGTTTGATCACCATAGTACAACTAAACGCTTAATTTAGGATTAGATGGCCGTGTGTGAGTTGTCCTGAGATATTTATTTATTTGTTTTATTTAAACTGTTAGATTGTCGTTATCATAGAATGGTGTTAGTCAAAAGCGCAAGTTGTATTATAATCTCGGAATAACCGCTGCGTTGAATAGACCTCATTACACCACGGTCACTTGATTTTAATTAGATTGTTATTACCTTCTTGTAATTAATGGTCTTTAACAATTCTATGTGTTTTTCCATTTATAGTAAATTTTCCTTCCTTTCTATTCCTTTTTTATTTTACCATTAAAAAAACCGAATTCAAATGGTTTCCACAATACAACAAAAACGTATTCGCAGCCAATTTAATACGCATTATTAGAGATAGCTAAAATAATGCCCGGTAGATGGCACTCGAAATTAAATGGGATAACACGACCAGTTTTCAACTTTTTAACTGGTCATTTAAAGATATTTGTAATGAAAAATAAAATATTATTTGCAACTATATTCTATAATACAATTTCTGGATTCTCGTAATCCTATGTAGTGTTTCATTTTGCAAGCCAGTGAGTACCCGTCCTACCTACAATTGTGACACTTGTCCTATCGCGACGAGAGTCGCACAATTATGTAATTCTTAACAAACTCAGCCGGCATATCGTTGCGCCATCAGGTTTGGTTGTTGCCAAGCGAACTGTTTCCATTACTTAATTGTGTACACACACAATATTCAAATTGTACATTATATTTTTTGGGAAACTTTTATTAAAATAGTTTGTACACAATTTTATTTTGACATTTAATACCAGTTTTCTATTGTGGCCCTATAGCGTATTTGACATTTACCGTCTGCGAAGGTGTTGGAGTAGTGTGGCGTATGCTCTAGTCCTCCTCGAAGAGACTAGTGTTCAATAATGGGCTATTATTGGGTTGAAGCCAAATGGTCTATTCATTTTTAATTTCCCAAATTTTGCAGGCAAAAATCGAATTCGCTGTGAAACTGGGTTACTCTGAACGACTGGCGCGTACTGCGCTACAAAGGTTGGGTCCGGATCCCCCTCGGAACGAGCTCCTGGCAGAGCTGATCAAGTTGGCAGCCAAAAGGCCTCCGCGAGCGCCCTCACCGCCGCCCCTTACGGAGCCTGACCCGCCCCCAAGAGCACCCCTGCGGCACATCGTTATAGATGGCAGTAATGTCGCTATGAGGTTAGTATCCATTTTGTTTAGTAGGCTCCAACTTACAAAAATATCTTCATGAAATACAAATAATGTAAAATCCACTTAAAGTATTGCTTTTGACAAAAATACTATTTACAAGATTTGTACGAATGAGAAAAACGGACTTTATATGCTATGACACATTTTTTTTTATCTTACGTATTTACCTATTTCTCTTCTTCTCTCTCCTCATCTTCTCCTATTGAGGATGATTAAACATCCACCCACTCTTCTTCTGTCACCTGTCATTTCCGTCTTTGACAAGTTAGTACGGTAAAAGTTACAGATCTAATTTTCACCGAATATAGATAATAAAGCGCATTAACTTAGAAGAATAAGTTCTTCTAAGTCTATTCACTTTTGTATTAGTCTTTACCTCGCGCGCGGGTCTATTTCTTCTACTTACAATCAGGTTACCCGTTTCCTAGTTTGCCTGTTTTGTGGCATAAAAAGTAAAGTATCAAATTCGAAATAAGGCACTGTCAAGCTTAAAGAATTTGGAATAACTATTAACAATCTGTTTTCAGTCATGGCAATAAGGAGCTCTTCTCGTGTCGCGGCATAGAAATCTGTGTCGACTGGTTCCGCGCCCGTGGACATAAAGAGATAACAGTGTTTATACCAAAATGGAGGAAGGAAGCCTCGAGACCTGACAACCCTGTTGCAGACCGAGATGTCCTGGAACGACTCGAAAAGGACAGAGTACTAGTTTACACACCGAGCAGACTTTTGGGAGGTAAACGCCTCATCTGCTACGATGACAGGTATATCCTCCGTTTGGCGGCTGATACGGACGGCATAGTGGTGTCCAACGACAATTATAGGGACCTTGCCGCGGAAAGTCCGGACTTTCGTAAGGTAGTCCAGGAGAGACTGCTGATGTTTTCATTCGTGAACGATAGATTCATGCCCCCGGATGACCCGCTCGGTCGGTCCGGGCCGACGCTTGATGCATTTCTGCGTGCACCCTCCTCTCGTACTGACCCGCCTCCCGCCTGTCCGTACGGCAGAAAGTGCACATACGGTAACAAGTGCAAGTTCCACCATCCGGAACGCGCAGGTCGTCCGCACAAGTCGGTAGCGGAGAAACTATCTGAACGTGCTGCGCGTAAGGCACGCGGAGACTTACACACGCTGAGTCTCCCACCGACTGGCCGGCCAGTCGATACAAAGAAACCTTTAGCTCGAGCTCATTCCGCGACTCCCAGGCTCGCCGACGTGACTCTTACGACGCACTTCGACCGCGCGCAAATCCAGTTACCCGGTCCCTCGCAACCGGAATCCAATCCCCATCGGAAGCTGGCCCGCCAGCTCACTCTGAACCCGGCCTGCGATCCTAGGTTGCACGCGCCGGCCGCGAGAGTCTCCTCTGCGCCAGTGGGAGCAGCTGGTGCGATGATGCAGCATCCCAGTATATCCCTATCTCCGTGCGCCTCAGAAGGTGCCTTGCAGCACTGGGAGGCTCGTCGACACATGCACTTTCATCTCGCGGGCATATTTCCCGAAGCGCAGGTCGCGGAAGCGATGGCGACGTATCCGGATGAGATCGATGCGAAAAAGATGTGCGCGATCATTCTCGACAGATACCGTCCGAGCGAGGCGCCGCCGCCGCGCCCCCCTCACATTTAACGATCGATGATCATTCGCTGACCCGCGAATTATTCCCCGTTTTAAACAATCAGCTGACAATATACTCTAGACTAGATGATATGCTATACTAGAATTATGGTTCTAGCGTCCATTGCACTTGCACTAAAGTATTGTTACAACGTTGATGTTTGAATATGCTTGATTTCTGTAAGAAATTAAGTTTTATTTACTCGATCAAAAGATTGGTAAATTTATTTAGTAAATAGAATCTGGTAGGAAAGCTAGAACGTTGCCTTTTTAGATTAGTATTGCTTCGTTATGTAGCAATATATCGTTACGTCACCAATACAGATCCAAATAGTATTCGAATGTGCCAATCACAATTATTCGATGTGGTTTTGTTCAACACAGGCACTGTCTTTTGTACATTCAGTTTATTCATGGCAAACACTTCTAAGAAGTGTGCGCCCTTTAATTTAATGATTTAATTTCAATAAGTTAGTTAATAAGTATGTACAAATTCCACTCTAACATTTTATATATTTGTTATGAAGAGGCAAGGAATAAACTTCCTTCTCTTTTTCCTTGTTTCGTGTAACGTTTTTAACTTTTCCAACGTTTTACTATTATCTGTAATGCTGTATTAACAAATTAATTATTACGTTTTTATGTATTTTTGTAAATTACTTTAAAATTTTAGTATGTTATTGTATTACTACACAAAACCTATATGCCTTGGTACAATTATGCTATTAAAGTAGACCTGACCTATTAACATAGTAATAATACTAGTAAAATATGTGATGGTATAAATCATTATTGGTACTATGTACCAAAGTTAATTATTTAGTAGTAAATAGATTTTTAGATAAAATATATATAGCTATATTACGAAGTAAGCAAATGTCTTTTATTTAGTGTTTTATCGACTTTTCAAATATACTATATCTTTATGAATGTAGCTTGGCGCCAAGTAAGGGTTAAGGATCGAAATGATATATATAGTTAAATATATAGTTTAGAATGCAAAGTTCAAATATATAGTATATTTGTAAATGTTAAGTCAGGCCAGATTTCGGAATAAGTCACTATTATTATAAGTACTTTGACACGATTTGTTGTTTGATTTGTATTAAATTGAACTTTAAAAACCTTAATGCAATGCATGAATTGAAAACGTAAGATATATGTTATCTATTTTGTGCTATACTCTGTACAATCTTTTTTGTTATAAAAGGAGTATCGCATTTTAGTTTAATTAAGAAAAAAAAATTTTACCGATTTAACCAGATTAGGTTTTAAGGTGTATTACTAGATGAAGTGAAACAACTTCAGTGCTCAGAAATTAGAAATATATTTAGCGTAAAATGTAAATTTTTGAGTACTGTCGCCACACATTCCACAAGGAATGTACTGCATACAGACATGTCTTTCTTGACATAGTTTTAGTAATAAATGTTATGAATAGTAGTATTGTTTTACTTTATAACCTCTCCTGTTGAAATAAACCTTATTATAGAGGTCCCGTGTGATGTACAGACCAATAATCTTAATTTAACAAAGCGCAATTAGTCAACCAATCATGGTGTATAATTGTTGACATTATTTTCTCTCATACCTCCTCAGTTTGAATAGATATCGATGACTCTTATAAGTGCCATAGTGCCATCATAGTGTATATACCCATTCACTTTTGAAACACTTTTCTTTCAAAGTTTGATATCTTTTGTACACAGAACAGAAACTGCACTACATTGCAACTTCTACAACGGAAGTACTTTTATTAAGGTATCTTTTTCCACTGCATAACCCTAATTATAGGAAAAGAAAGTAATTAACACGATAAACTGAAATTGGTGCAACAATGCATTGGCCCTTATACATAGGGAGCCACCAATATGTGCATTGTCTGTTAGAATACCTCTCATTTAATGAAAAATGAACATTCCCTGACTCTCAAATTAATCCTCATTTTAAACAATCAGTTGACAATAGACCAGCCAACGAAACATGCATTATATGAGTCTATTAGAATAAATCTCAGTTGCCTTCTTCTGTGGCCAATCAACATTCTACTCCTTGGAATTAGATTTATCCATCTTACGGCGGTTAGGATTACTAGATATTTTCTTAACATTCATTTTCATAAATTGTTTACTGTTTGATGTTCCTGCTGGTTCATTTGGTGCTGGGTTAGGTAATTTAATGAAGTCCTCTTTATCTCTCAGTTTTGCTTCAATAGTGGGCGAGAAAGCTCTGAATGATTTAAGAACTCTGTACATATATGGACATGCCATCCCTTTCTTTAGTTCTTCTATGAGTTTATTTCGATTTGGATTTGTTTCATTCATTTCATCGTCAACATTGATTTCAACTACATATGTAATATCATTTGGGGGTCCATAACACTTTGAGATTTCAAATAATTTCTTTTCCAAATCAGGTAAGAGGTTTTGTTTTACTCCTAAAACAGTAGTAGTGATGCCAAAATTTACATCAGTAGTGCTTCTTAATTCTTTCAGGCATAGAACTGGGACAGACTTATCCAAACATATATCTATCAACGGTTGTACAATAGTTTTAGGGTTGACTTCAGCATCAATTAAGATACCGATACATTCTTTGGCTTCAATTGCTTTTTTACACTCTGCTATACCAAATATTAACCCATTCACTTTTCTGCAACAAATAAAGTTCTTATTACTGTTGTTGTCAACATAAAAAGCTATAAGTTATAAGTTTTTTTTTGCTTTCTGATTGCTTTATTATTTAAAGAAAAATGTCAATTGAATTGTCAAATATTTTATCAAGTTTATTCTTAAATATTGTTCAATAAAAATGGTTGTTTACTTTAAAAATCTTTAATATAATATAAATATTTTAGGGCAGTTTTATACTAGTTACCTTTTAGGTTGAAATATGAATTAAATATTTATATATATATATTAATAGGTAATGTGTCCTTAATATTTTAGTGGATTTTTAAAATACATGTAATGTGGTCTTCATACTTAAGCCGAAGAATTGAGCTCCTCATGGGAGACTGACTTGTTATCCTTGTGGCCAGCATAAGTGACCCTTTGGCTATTATAAAGTTTCCTCCTAAGTCTAACAGGGATACAGATGAGTTGGGCTAGCAAAAAAATTCATGCCTACATGGTTGCAGTAGATGCAGTTCATTTAAAATTTACAAACTTGTGTAATTAAATAACAATTACTTACGGAATCGGTGGAGGTTTTTGTCGCATTTCTTTTGGAATCTGGCTTAGTTCACTCCACTTGGGCTTTTCAAAAACTGGGATATCCACTTTTAGTTTATTTAATTCTTCTGTTAATGTTTCACCTTCAGTTTCGGTGGTAAGTGGCCTGATGTACAATACGAAAATAATTAAGACTAAGATACTGTATTTTTGCAAGTGAATAGGTAATAACCATCATGCATAATCTAGCATGTATGTCTAGTAGGAATTAGGAACGTGTCTGCAGAGGAACTGTCCAATTTAATTCTCTGCTGGGGCAGATTTTAAGTGCCTAACATGTTTCTTTGTTTTTGGGTGTTTACAGAAGCATAATAAATAAGCGAATATGTGTTAATATTCAATACCTACCAATAGATGGGTTCCGGTCGGCAAATAACGTTCTTCATTGTCTTTTTTAACTTTCCTTTCTGGATTTGTTTCTTTATTTTCAATGATGAAGCTTCCATATTAATGGTTTTCAAGTACTATTGCAAAGGATTTTCAATTGTTTAATTATCAATAGTAAACAAATTTGCTAATGCTCTTACAGACCAGGTAGATAATTGACGTACATCATAGTCGCTACAGACGTAAGTCTCTGGTACAAAAAAATACTCCTGACCAATACCATAGATACATCACTGGATGAGCTAACGTTTCTATTTAAAATGTAGCTTGGTAAAGGAAAACGGCATATACAGCCAAAGAGTTTCATTGTTTTTGTAGAAAAAGTGGCTGGGTAAAGAAATACAAAATTTACCACCAAAGAAATCCCCCCTCCGCTTAGTATTTGCATTTTCATTAGAAACTTGTTTAGAATTCAAATTGAAATGGAAAAATTCTGGGTAAAAGATTTATTTTTGAATTTTTCTAATGCGTCTGTCCCCTTCAAAATTTTATTAATAATGCCGCCGAAATTAATTGTTGGAAATCTGACATCAACGCAATAATTGAAAAAGGAGCATTTCTTTATGTTCGGTAAAATTGATGAAATCAAACAAATTGTTCATTTATCCACTTATGTGTATCCCTTTGTTGAGAAGCAAGGCAGTTATTGCAATCATTACAATTCACTTTATTAAATATTTCGCGCATTTCCCATTCAGCAGATCAGGCCCGCGACTAAACATTTAACTCTGTGCTCTGTCCGTGAATGTCCAGGCTGAATATTTTGATTAAACAATGATTGTAGATTTATTACTTCATCAGCAGGATTATCCTCACAATTAAGGGCATTTTTGTCATAGTCATTAGTAATGACTTAAGTGAAGCTGAAGCTGTGGCACTTTGGATTATTGTTACTAGAATTCTTAGCTCATTCTTGTACAAAAAAATCTCAATTGGGTCCGAGTTAAAATGTCTTTGCCTCATTATCTAAGTGCCTTAGCCCATAAAAAACTGCTTATTTATTTATTATTACTGTTATTATTATATTATAATTTATCAACAGCATTTGACCAAAATAATAGGTGTGGTGAGTTTACTGTAGCTGCTTTCCGTAGTGTTATCTTTTCAATCTTCGTTGAGAATGTTGTACTTCCATTCACACTTGACAAACAATTTGTCGAAAAAAAGATCAGTTTTGGCTGCGCCAAAGCGCCGCTAACTGATTTTCCATCTGCATAATGTTCTGAAAATTAAAAATACATATAAGAATATGTTTTTCTTCCTTATTAGGGACTTGTGTTTGTCCACGGCTTCGCCCGTGTGATTTGTTGATAAAAGGTAGCACATATGTGTTATTCCACACTTTTTTCTTGTAGTTTTTGCACTAATAATACGAGTACAATTTTAGAATTTAGAACGTTCTAAGAGTAGAGTGATGGGAATGCTATTTGTCATTCTTTAATCACCTTTTAAAGTATTTGTTGTTGGCGGAATAAATATGAAATTAAAATTACGGGATCTTGAGTAGCTTAATGGCTTAATTATAATAAGCTATTCATATGCACTTTATCTATCTCTGTCCATCAAGCGCATATTACTTATAAAACTGTATGGCTGAACATAGACAAATTTTTAAGCTGCAAACAATAAACATACCTATCATGTATAAGTTTACTATGTAATAAAATGTATAAATAAACTAAGATCATTGTATAAATAAATCATTAAGAAACTACGTAATCATTTGGTATCGTGATCTTGAGTTTGGTTTTAGGGAGAAATCTTATTATTCAGCTTATGAAAATCAGTCATAAGAAGCAAGATGTCCAATTATCAAAATTAACTTAAATTAAGTATTTTTGGATTGAACCTCTTTCTTGCCTGTATTCCTGTCTCCAAATACAATATGCTACAGTATCACAATTTGGAAATTAACAAGGGCATTAGGTTAAGTTCATAGAACTCATAGACCAACCTTAATTTTTGTATCTGTTATGGTATCGCTATTCAATTTGTGAAGCAGTTTTTTTCTGTGTGTGTTTGCATGTTCAAAGACGTCTACTATATCACTAAATTATATATATTTTACCATTATGGGCTATTTTTTTAGTAACAAAGTTATTTCTCGATCCTTAAATGTGAAGGATTACATATCATGTTTGCATTTATGCCAATTACAGTGACTGTATCAACGGAAATATACACACAATATTTAAATATACATATTAATTAGATAATTCGATATTTAGCTACTTCGAGTATTATTGAACACAGTATTTTACTAAAAGAAAAAATACTCAATTATAAAAACCTGGTTTCATATTTGCCGACAATTACTGATTTCTTGTGTCTTCTTTTAGGTTTCTTATAACAGACCGAAAAGCAGTTCCTTGGATGCAAATTATTTGTACTGGCTTTAGCCCACTTTCACTAACCACATTGACAATGTCTTTCAAAATCTGCTTTAATTCCCTGCTTGAGTTTGGTCCTTGGCAGTAGTAAAATGCTTAGGGTTATTGCCACTTATATAAAGCTCCTTGTAGCAGAATTACCAGGCTGTGATCAGCAAAATTAGCTCTTCCATCTTCAAGTTCTACAAAGCTACTAATGTTATCCTTATTTTTTTAGAAGTTGAGGCGGTGTCTAACGATATTTCGTCAAAAACAAATGGAAGTCTTTTTTATTTTGATCCCATTTAGCTACCTAAAAATAAATGCAATAAAACTGAATTAAAACAAAGGCATATGTTTTGGTTTTTTTAATACACAAACTTCTTATTTCATCAATGCAAATACTTGTCAGGAAACCCCTGGTTGTATGTTCGCTTGGGAAACCATTTTATTTAGTGTAGTCTTCGAAGGCTAAATGAAAATCTTCACTACAGAACCTATATCCTTTTTTTCCCTCATACACTTATTGATTTGTGTTTTTCCATAAAAATTTAACGACACTGTCAGCTTCTCAAATGTTTTAGCCTTCGAAAATTCTAATGCTTTCTTGGCCCTTTGCACGAATTTCGTTTGTCTTTTAGCTTTCTTATACTCCTTCTAAAGTAATTGACATCTCAGTGTCATGTCCTTTATTTCGTTAATGAAGTGTACTTGAAACGTCTCAACTTATTGCCACACTTACACGTGCAAGTGAATCCTTCGCCAAAAAGACCCTGTAGGCTGAGATTCTGCGTCATCATCTGAAATTAAAAAAAGAAAAACTAAAGTTAATATCTAATTTGACGTTTGGGTTTAAGCTCGCACTGTAACATCTCCGGCGCTACGGAAGGTGCAGCCCCTTCGTCCTTGCGTAACAAAGCACAGATACTGCTATTTTATAATTCTAAAATAAAAGTTGCCTAAGTTAGTCCTTATTACATCAGCTATCAGCCAGTGAAAATAACGCTTCCCCTACCCCGTGAATCGAACCCAGGATGCTTCACTCATCTCGCATGGTCACTGTCAACTAGGCTACAGCCGTTAAGATATGGGTTTGTTTGTGTTGTTGACCACTGAGGAATCGTGAGGAATTTATTCTTAGTAAATTATTATGGAGTATCTATAAATTCAGTAATGTTTAATTCTAATACTTATTTAAACTCTATTTTGACAAATTTCCTACCATAATTAATAATAGAATAGTGTCTTTAACTCATTATGGACCGTCTACTCAGCATACAACCTCTTACTGAGGAAACCGAAAGCATACGCCATGAAACTTGGTTAGATTGTTATCTAGCGATACCTGGGTCCGGTAGATTTGCGTGTTCTCCACTCATGAAATTTTTACTACTAGCAAACACTCATTTTCCTACCGTACGGACCCGGACATTTACATGCGAAACCTCGAAAAATACTCCACCAATCCGCAGTGGAGCAGCGAGGTGGAGTATGCTTTAGGCCTCCTCAGTGTGAGGAGAGGCCCGTGCTCAGTACTGGGCCATCGATAGGTTGAAGCCACATTCGAATCAAGCCGCCAAGTTATGAACGCTTGAGTGTAATTATTCGTTTTCCAATAAGTCTTGTATATTTGAGTTTTAAATTTTGAATTTCACCTACAATTTCTAATATTCAAAGAAAGTCAGGTAAGTATTAAAACTCTTAATTTTTATGGCATCTTATGAAAATGTAACGACTCTAGGACGGTTTCGGCAAACGGTATACCGTACAAAAGGATATAAATCTCTTTAGAAACTTACTAAGAATTGGGTTCGCAAAAAGGTTCGTTTTTTGTTGACTTCGGGGCGGTTGCGAACCGTATTGTTCCGAGGGGTAGAGCGGGGGATGAAATAATATTGAAGTAAGGGTGCGTAATAACTTTTACCTGCGCATGCGCTGCATTTTGAATTCTTCTTCAGTTGTATTTCAAACTAAGTGCAGTGAATTGTCAGCTCGTGATAATATTTTGAATTTTTAACAAATTATGTCATCGCGGGGAAAAATTGAAAGGTGGTTACTAGCGGATTGGAACGGAGGTCGTCTGTTAAAATCTAGTTCCATGATCAGAGTAACAGAGGAGGTTGTTGGAATGGCGGAAACAAGCCATGGGGCACTGACCCCCAAAACGGATACCGCTTCCGGTGAGTTGATCACGTGGTACTTTTTATTATCGATAACAATTTTAAAGTTAACTTTTGAATTTTAAGTAAAAGACCTTATTGGAGTTTACATATTCGTATCTTAATCTATCTTTCTTATATGATTCATAATTTTTAGATAGGAGAAAATTGATATCAAAATTATTTATTTGTGGTTCGAAATCAGTCTTCCCGCGCTTGCAGAACTAAGCCGTTAAGCGCCGTTATACTTAATAGAAAACTGGTATCAGTTTTGCCTATAATATTTATTGATTTGTTCCTAACTTCACAAAAAACAAAAGGGAACGAAAATTACGAATGATCTTTGATTTATTTGTTCGGGTCAAATCTTGCTAACTTAATCAGACACCATTTCTCTTAAACTACGGAACTGAATGTTTACATAAAATATCCGACTTGGTGAGCATTTTTATGATAAGCATGACCTGATACTACGTTCAGTATTGGCATCAGACGATGGAACTCCTCGACGGTTAACAATATAGTTATGAAATTTTAAGTGTTTATTCGTACAAGGGCTCTATAAATAACGCTCGTCTTTTTAAATATTTCAATAAAGCTTGTTTTAAAATGGTATCTATACAGACAGTGGCAATGGTTCCACCGAAGTCCAACGTTTGCAATCGATTGAAAACACCAGTGCTGCAAGCAGGAGCAATTTAAACCACGAAGGTCGTGACTATTCTCCCAGCGCCTCCTCCTGGGAGCCCAGTGATGATGAAGTGTCTTCGGATTCAGCTTCTGAAATATCTCGTGTATGTAAACTATCACAATAATCGAATCAAACGCTAATATAGTGTAACTGATAGTGACTGCAAAGAGAAGGGTGCGTGGTTCAGTTCCTGTTATAGATGAATGTATGTTCTCCGGTTAAGCTTATTGTTTGTGTGTATCCGTGTTTTGGATTCCATCTGTGACAAAGGGCAGGGCAGTACGGAGAATGAGTGTGTACACTACATGCACCGTTGTTTTAATAAAGAGAATTTTAGTATTTTGAAAAAAATATAATATATTTTTTTGCTGACTAATATCTCCTTTGACTTGCTTAATAACGTGTTTCTGCCAAATAACATCTCATGTTTTTAACTTTCACTCCTTACATTTTCAGGGTTCACAAAAACTTGGTTATACTAAACAATATTCAAACAAAAATAGTGTTAAAAGAGGACCCAAGCCCGTACACAGGCCCAATGCCGTAATAAATCTATTAAAAACGCGCCTATCTAACGGTAATAATTCAAATCGTAAAAGAACAAACAGAGATACCGTTAGAAATATACCGGTGAAGAAATACTCAGCTGATTCTACAAAGAGAAATCATACACCACCTATCGAAGGTACAAATGCAAAAGAGATAGCTGAAATAAAAGCTGGATTTTATGAACTTTTTAGAATGCTAAATGAATTAAAACCACAACCGAGCAAATTTCTTCTAGACTTATGTCCACCGTCGGTAGATAAAACAATAAATAATATTGGTTGTGAAGAGTTTGACGAGAACAGTCATAGAAGTGAAAGTGAAGATTCTGACCGATCTGATGATAATGTATTGATCAGCAACAAATTCAACAGAGTTGGACACAATTTGACAGCAAAAGAAACAAAGTGTGATAATGACGATGAATGGGTAAAGTATTCATTTACCGATCAGTTTTATGTAAAAGCCGGAATATAACAAGATTTAGAAGTCAAAGGAATTTATTTTCAATATTTTAACAAGCGTTTTTTTTTAGGTACCAATAGGAAGTGGTAAGACAATGATACACAAAGACAAATTCCGAAAAGTCAAATGGAAATCTTATACAGTAGCTACTCGAACATTGCTGCTTGCCGCATTTCCTAGAAGGTAACATAGATAAAAATAGAAGTAGCGTTATCTCCTAGACTTTCGCAGTACGAGGAAAGACCTGGGTTATTAATGGATTGAGCTTGATTTCAACGGTGTCGGAAGTTACTATGCTTCCTCCGACATGGTCTAACGATTGCTATCTAATGTTAACTACTGGGACCATCCGCTTTATATGCCCTCCGAAGCACGGAAGCACTCAAGAAATGTTTGCCACTAGCGGTCACCCATGTTCCTCCAAACCGCGCGCCCTTTTACTTAACATTTTTGATTCTTACCATCGAAACAAGCCGCCGGGATATGAATTGAATGTACTGAGCTAATTTAGATAAATTTTTGCCGCTCCCGATAATGTTCTAATTAAATACAGTATAAATTCTTTGTAACGAAACTCAAGGGACTGAGCATTTTTTTATCGTTATAGAGAGTAATCGTTATGTGGAGTGGATGAACAATATGCGGGTTTTAACGTAAACCAATTCAGTTGTGCTCACTTTTACTTTATAGGGAATTTATCGTTTAAAGAATTTACACTGTATTTTTAATTCATTTTTTTTTTAATTAGTAAAAAAATCTTTCACAGAATTCTAGCTACACATTCTTTAACTGGTAAAAGATCTCCAGCATTCCAAAACAAACCAGCTAAAATGTGTTTAGATCCAAAAATTGTAACTGATATTATACTAGAAATCACATCAAGATTTAATGTTAAGGAGAATTTAGTGAGGTAAGTTCATTTAATTTATTTTTGAGTCTACGTTAACAAAATATATGAATATTATATGCCTATAAATATTTTTCACATCAAAAATTTTATTAATTCAACCTATAAACTACATATATTTTGTCCTTAAAATATTTCATTATAATTGAATAGAATAAAATGGAGAGGAGTGTGTCTTGTTATCTGTCGTCTGTAAAAAGCACTTTTTAAAATTATATCCGTCACTATAAAATAATTAAGCGCATTATGTTTAAGGCGAGGCAACAGTCTCCATGATAATAGAAGTATAAAAACCTAGAGATATTTATTCCAACGATAATTTTTTTTTTCAGGAGTATTATTACAACAAAGTGTGCAGATGAATGCAAAATGCTTAAAACCAGATTAAAAAGCAAAAACAAAAGATGTGATGAAAACGACCCACCGAAAATTGAAAGAGAAAAGGAATAATACCACCAATTAGATCGTAATTTCCAAAATATTCTACCAAAGCGATGTAGTCATAGAAAAAAGACATCAGATCTGTAATACTCAAGAATTAATAGTTCTTACCCATGAATTAGGCAAAGTGTAATTCATTCTTTGTTTTTATTGTGAAATAAAATTTGTTGAAAACGGTATTGCGTCTTTTTTAATATTTAAGATTCATATACACGATCAAGACATTGTAATTTTAAAGACAATACAATATATTATTACACAATTACGTATAATTATCAAGCAATATTTGTATACCGATAAATAAATTAAATTATAGATCGGCAGATTATCTTCCTTGCTGGAATATGCCTAGTGGAGACAAAACCAAGTCGGTATTAGTGCTGGCAATGATGGCTCTCATCAGCATCATGTCATCAGGAGTATATTGCCAGCCACTAAGTTGTCCTAAACTCTGCAGCTTTGGACAGCATTCCATGAGCAGCTCCACTGTATCTCGTGTGAGTCGAGGTGCGTTCGGAAACCAAATACCTTCAAGATTTTCAAACTTGTAACGGCGAAGCATTCTGAAAATCGAAAAAAAAACACGTTTACTGATCAAGTCTTTGCACAAATTTTAAATCATTTAAGAATATCACTTTTTTCATATTGAATTGTTTAACAATGGGTTTATCTTTACTTATTCGTTTTCATATCAAAGATATATTAAAAGATTACATAGAAACATACCTTGCCATATCATTGTCGTCTAGTTTAATCTCGTCACCGATAATAAGCTTCTTAAGTCGCGGGCTCCCTGTCATCAAATACTTCAAACACGAGCTCGAGAGGTTCCCCTGAATTATTTCAATATGTTCCAATTTGTTAAACGGAATTTCCTCCTCGTGAGTTGCAGTCTGAATTTGGTAAAACTCTAGACATTCTAAGTTTCTACAAGTTTCTGCTATTCTCGTAAAGTTAAACGATCCAAGGGCCCCTGAGAGCATCAACGTGACAATTTTGTACCCAATTTTGTCTAAGAGCTGATGAAGTTCGTGACACTGAAATTTATTCAGTTTTATTTTGTTGACACTGGATAAATCCTTTATCAACTGTAAGACGCCTTGGTCCGGCTCTTCCAAATAAATAGTCTCTATCACCGGACACAAAGCAACTATAGCTTTCATAGTCCTAATATTAGTTTGAATATCATGCATGTATTGTAGTTTTGTAGTGAAACCTGGTTGGCAGTCATTGTTATAAATATGATAAATTGCTTTACCGACGAAGGAGTAACTGCCCAGATTAGTTAAGTTTGGAAGGTTTCGTATTAGAAGTGCCACGTCAGTGTGATCGATATTTTCTTCTCCATACATACCAATGTTAATAACGGTAAGACTCTGAGTCAGCTGGGGATTGCCAGACAGCATAGCGTCTATGCCTATTTCTGTTATGTCCGTTTCGCCGGAAACATCTAGGAGTTTCAACACCTTGTTATGCTCGCCAATGAACTTGAGGACTTCATCGTTGGCGATGTACGGTATATTTAATACGGTTAAATTCTTCAGATTCTTCAGTAAGTCGTACATAAGACATAAATGTTCGTCTTTAACCCACACTCCTTTTAAATTAAGAGACGTCAGGTGGCGCCCTTGCTCTATAATCAGTTCAAGGACTTTTCTGTAGTACGGGCAAGGAAAGATACCCGTCGCTAAACTCTTCACATTTTCTTTTAACAACAATCTCATAGCAAAGTACCGTATGGAAGGATCTAGATATTCTGAGTTGAGAATTAAATTTATGAGATCTTGAAATATATCATTCGTCGCGCCCATAATTTCGTAGTACGATGATACCATCGCGAAAGGCAATGCGACATCTTCCTCTGATGTCACTCTGGAAAGAGTGTGTATCAATTGTCTAGCTACTAAAGATAATGTTATTTCTTGTAGCGGCGGCACCGGGCATCTGGGCGACATTGTCACTACACAAATTCCGTAAAACACTTTCACTTTTCACAATATATAACATTAGCTGAGCATTACTGGTAGATACTACTACTTTCAATTTGGGAAGAGAAAGAAGTGAAAAATTCGTGTAGTTATTCTCTGCGCATGCGCATCCCGAAGCTGGAACTGCGCCAGCGCGTTTATTATTCAAACTCACACAAACTCGGCCATTATTTATAGAACTTTATTAATGGATAAAGGTGTTTACGGCTTGAACCGTATACAACAGTTGTTGTAGTTTAATTTTTGTGTAAAATGCGCAGTTATACGATATATGTATGTATTACTACCTATTACGTACCTGTGTTGTTGCTGAACTTTGAAGTTTTTTCAATTCGCATCAAGCGTAACCGCTACCATCGATAATTACAATAATTCTGCAGTAAGCTTAAAGAAGTGTTTCAGTTTGTACACTGTTATAGTTAGTAAAACTTAAAATATGTATATGTAATCCATTTCAACCTTCGCAAAGACAGAGTCTAATAAGGCTGGCTATTTTGAGCCGGTAAGGCTCGTTTAATCCACATACAATACAGGTAGCAAAAGGCTTAGATGTTCTTAAAACATGAAACATTCGCGTTGGACTATCTTATATCTGATTCCCGTTCTATCTAATTTTCTAGGATCATCCTCATCTTGTGGCTTTAGCTGTATTATTATATGACAATTACACTTACAAAATATATCTACAGCGAAGGATTGGTATAACTAGCCTTGGTGTTCTCGCCCACGTATGATGTTGGAGTCTTCAAGAAAAGAGTGAATAGGCATTTACTTAGTTGATGCGCCCAACACCTTAGACATCATCACCACTTTCCATCAGGTGGGATCAATGTCAAGTAATAATTTATTTTACGTAAAAAACCACTCAACTAGAAGTATAATGGTTAAGTAACCAATATTGGCTCTACAATATTTTGGCGCCCCCTAGTCATCATTCCGTTCTTGAGTGGGAAAAGGCGCACAATGCCAGTGCTTTCC
>DWJZ01003432.1:0-17074 GCA_018249125.1 Asbolis capucinus
AATGCTAAGGTCATAAAATTAAATTTTATAACGGTTAGTGCTAACAGAGAGAGAAAAAGGAACATAATAACTCGGTAACACTATTTGTGTCTCGAAAAAGTACATGTCATGAACAATGGTCTGTTCATAGTCTACCACACAGTGATTTTGAAACACACGTCTTCGTGAACTTTACGAGTATATAATTTGAAAATGAGCACTTGTTGCGTGCAGGATTAAAACCCAGAACCGCCCATTCGAAAAACAAACGTTCAAACCATTAACCTATCATTATATCGTAGATTTCAAACTCTTTAAAGTATTATGGTATAAGTTGTTTGTATCTAAGTAAAGATTATATCTTTAAACCATACAAACTTTGCAAGCTCAAAGTCCAACATTCTCCAGCCTTCTTATAAACTTAATTAAAAGCCGATATACTTTAAGTTATCCGTGGAACCAAAGAGAATCCGATATTTGAAAAAATGGCATAGCAATAACTATGAAACGCCCTCGCTTCGCTTCGGAAAAAATAAAAAAAAATCCTTTTTATCTTCCGGGATAAAAGGTATATATATATAGCCTGTTCTGGCTTCTGTACTTGTATTTATTATCGTTAAACCTGCGAACTGAACAATAACTGTATGTAAAATCTACGCGGACAAAGACGCGGGCACAGCAGTTGTACAGAAAAGATTAGATCAATAGACCTTATATTAGATACTACGATGTTCCGAGCAATAGACATTTTATTTTGAGTGGCCCAATCACAGCATGAAGAAACTCCAAGATTTTTTTTGCGCAGTTACAAGAAATTCTAATAGACATTATTTATTAGTCTTAATAAAACACATACATACATATTGTAAATACGTGTAACTTTAAAATTGTAGTATAAAATATAACCTCTAAAAATACATCTCTTGATCTGAACCTGAAAGTACGTCTGTAAAGTTTTGTATTTATTTATATATGATATGATATTTTAACAAAGGTAGCTCAATGGTTTAAAAATACCTATGCATATTTTATAAAAGACGATCAGATATAAAGGTAAAGAAGATGTCTTCTTAGAGATAACTTAAACTTGCAAAACGTCTTAGGTTTTACGATTGCAGTGAAAGGAATGAGTTAAAATAGTTTCTTTATTTTAAGTTTAAATGAAAATGAAAAATACTAAAAATATTTTACCTTTTTACATTTAAATCTTTATTTTTCTCGTTTAAAAAAATTTAAAATAATTTATCTCCTTGTGGTTCACTGGATAAATTAAGTATAAAAATTTACAGGATATTTCGAACTCGTTCTAATATGTACATATATAAAACAAATGACGGTCGACGAAGATATTTGTAATCATGTGGGAAGAATCCATCGAAAATATTTCGACGGCTGATAAAATTTAAGTACTTATCTATTTTTAGAAAATCATCCACGGACGTAAGCAACAGGCTAGGGCGTCAAGAACGTGTTGCCGGCCACACAGAAAGTGATACACCATATTGTCACAATGGTTTGGGCCAGTTTGATAGCAGTGGACAGTGTAAACTGGAAAATACCTGCCGGCATATTCTTGTTTCACAAATCGTAGCGGCATAGTAGCTTCGTCGTTGAAGCGCAATTTGGTATTCACAATCGACTATCAATGACTTGCATTCGAAATTCGTTTGTCAACAAAATGTATTATTCCAATCCTATAAATTTGACGTTCTATTGACGCGCAGTAAATATAAATGAGAATACCAATTATCAGCTGACATTGATTTTTTTTGCTAAAACGTGAATAGATTGACAGAATATAATAGAAACTGAATAATTTCAAAACATTTTCGAGTTACTGTATTTTATTTTCCACTAATTTAAGTAAAAAGGTGAGAAAAATACGATAAAAAAAATTGACGAGATTAGTAGGTGAACTAATGTAACCGACATAGGTTAGGATTAGCCGGCTGAAGTGACAATGGGCTGGCCATATATCGTATG
The DNA here is from genome assembly GCA_018249125.1 of Asbolis capucinus. Classification (NCBI taxonomy): domain Eukaryota; kingdom Metazoa; phylum Arthropoda; class Insecta; order Lepidoptera; family Hesperiidae; genus Asbolis; species Asbolis capucinus. Next base: position 1,963 of record DWJZ01003432.1, read on the forward strand.
ACCGATAAACGGGTAAGAAAAGTCCTCGAATGGAGACTACGCCTCGGAAAACGTAGCACAAAGCTCTCCGACCAGGTGTACTGGTGACCTAAAGAAGACAACGAGTATCAGCTGGATTCAGAAGACTCAGGAACGGTCAGAGTGGCGTGAATTGTCCAACAGTGGACGTTGAAAGGCTGATGGATTCATGGATGAAGAAAATTTTCAACGATATTGAAATACATAATATACAAAATATACCAATCAATTTATGTATATTTTTACTCAAAGTGTACAGTTACTAGGCCTGCTTACAATAACTTACTCTATCACCCTAGAGTAAGTTACGATCATATATTCCGGTACATTTTCCGATAAAATGTATGCTACTGACAATTTATATCATTCTGTTCAATAAACAATAATTCCCAAATGTTAGGGTTAAGAAGTGGGTGCAAATATTACTTCGTAAGATGAATAGGTCCCAGATCGGTTGTGGGTAAATGAACCGAGACTTAACAAGAGCTTTTTGTGACGAGCTTTTTTTTCTATTACGGAGGAAACATCTTTGATCAATGGACCGGCCGCCTGGGATTCACTTGCTACTGGTTCTTCCACTATAGAACTTGGGTCTTCTCTTATGTGTGTAAGTCAAAGTCTTCCACGCTGGTCCAGTGGTATATTAGTAGATTTCTTTAAAAACTTTATTGTGAACTCTTAGATAAGTATTCCTATCTAATCCCAGATGAATTCCGGTATTTCTACTAAAATTGTAAATGCGAAAGTTTGTGAGGACGAATTAATGTTTGTTACTCTTTCTACGCTAAAATACTACACGAATTTGAATGAAATTTTGCACAGAGGTCTGGAATAACATATTGGAACACATAGATAAGCATTATTTATATTTAATCAAATATACTTAACGCTTTAGAGTAAGTATGTAAAGTTTTTATATATCTGTTAATGTTTGTATGATAATTCTTTTTTATGAAGTATTATTTTATGTTTTGACACAGTATTTGTCTTCTAAGCATAAAAAATCTCACTTAAAAATGCTCAAAGAGCCGCATGCGGCCCGCGGGCCGTGGGTTGCTGACCCCTTAATAATAATATAATACGTTATGGTATCGTTGGTTTTTACAGCTTGTTACAACAAAAATAATAATGCTTCATATATATTATTTATAACATAAGTACGCTATTTATTCAATCTCAAAAAAAAATGTATTTATACATATTTTTCTCGAAAAACGTTTGAAGGGTTGAAATTGGGGATGAAAATTTGTACAAAAGGTTGTCACTATCGGAGATATAACTATAAAACTTTGATAGCAAATAAATAAATATATCTTTTAGCGTTTTCGAAATTTCGACCTAAAATAAAGAATGAAAACAAATTTCGTGCTGACATAGTCGCAGAAAAAAGGTAGTACGATAAAATACGGTCTAGAGGATAATTAGAATAAGTCAGAATTTCCTATGCCGTCTGCTTCAAGGCTTAATGATTATCATCTGACGGTAACCACAGGGACCGACGGCTTACGTGTGCTCTGAGGCACGGAAATCCTTTGAAAATTTAAAAATTCAACGCTATTACAAACTTAACGGATAACTTGGAATAGAAATCTTACTAATATTATAAATGTGAAATTTTTAAAGATCTATGGATTTCCTTTACGCGCTAACCGTTGAACAGATTAATATAAAACTTGACACATTGATAGACCACATCCATTAAATGAATCGGATATTTTCTGGTTGAAGGCGGCCTTGGAATGATTTGTATGTGTATAAGGCAGAACTAGTTTTGACATGTGGCGTCGGTCTATGAGCATTCACCCTTAGTACAGAGCCATGAGACTAATGTCTTTTCCACAGTCATGGGTCATCGTTGTCTGTGGTCTTTTCTGTTATCGTTCACGCCAAATGCTATTTAAAAAGGTATGGGAATGACGTTTAGCGCAGAAAAATATGGCGTCTGTTTTTCCACAATGAACGTGAACGTCGAAATGAACGAACGAAAATGAACCTCGAAAGCTCGAGCACAGGTGCAAAGTTGCTTCTCGGTCTTCTGCAGGATACACTTTGGAGTGTGTACAGGAATTGCATGATTTGTTTCCCCCATCCCCATTCCACCATTGAACGAGCCGACTTCGCCTCGTCTTTTATCACCCGTACAGGATTGGAATAAGTTTCCCGCGTCGGCGTTCCCGTTCGATTACAATGTAAACGTCTTCAAGACAAGAGTGAATAGGCTTAGTTTACCGCTTTACCATCGAAGACTTCATCACCACTTACCATCAGGTGGGATCGTAGTCGAGCGTTAACTTATTTTGGTAAAAGAAACCAAAACATTTTTGAATTTGCGTTTGGCGTGATAACAGAAAAGATTTGTCTAGAGGCACAATACCCTTATTATTTTCCGCCAAAGAAAACGTTTTAAGATCCAGTATCAATAGGTCAATGTATCAAAAGGCAAAACAAAAAACAATTCTATTCAAATATTTTACTGTAATAATTTTATAACATTTATTTTCGTTCATTAACCTATTGACACAATTAAACAAACTCGCTTAAGAAGGATCTTTTGAGGAAACCATAAAAGAACGAGGAAATATTTGGCTAAGTCCGAGCCGAATCCACAACGGTTTAATTATTTGTATGTATGTATATTTGTTTTGTATAAATCTTTATCAAAAGTTGTTCAAAAAGGATATGATGATAATTAATGAACAAATTTATTAAAATTAAGCCATCCAAAACAAACAACGCGAGTGAAGCCCCGCCCACGCCCCTGTAGTATTCACTAATTAATAATTTTAAACTTCTAAAATTGTTTCAGAAAATTGTAACACTTCATAAGATCTATTTTGCTAAAGAGTCTCATACTACAGACACCCTGTGGGAGAAAGATCTTGAGAATTGGATCGCAGAAGTTCTCCACGAGTCCAATCGATGTGAATGAATCGTCAATCTGCGTTGGGTGGAGCGATAAAGTCGAAGTCAAATTATTTCATCATAACCAACAGCTCACTAATAAAAGACTATTTGTACAATAAGATAATTATGTTTAAAAATATGTTGCCAAACACACGGTAAGTAGTTCTAAATGTCTCAATACACAAACCTCACTATCTTCGGCTTTGTTAAAAGAAATATGTATTGATCAGTTTATATGTCCGCTGCCGGGATTTGGCAGACGAAAAATTAAAAATAAACTTATTGAATCCACGGACCTACGTAGTTCTTTTAGCAAGATAAATTCAAGAAAATAAAATCTATATAAAAAATAAAATTTGTATACGCACTAATCCGAATTAAAATGGTATTTTATTAAGTAGCCGACAAATGAGCAGCTGAGCTACATGATGATATGTGGATACAATTACTCATGTAAAGACCAAAGGCATCGAAGATAGGACGCCCCAGAAAAAGTGGTCCTCTTGCCACGGCCGGAATACTAGTCGCTTGACAAACAGTTTATCGCCAGAGCCTTAAATAGGCTTCCGTTCCCACCCTACGGTACTCTAACACCGGTCGTGTTTAATGTTACGAAAGAAACAATAGCTTTTATGTGTGATTGCTTCATATTTACTCTCGTGTCCTGTACAATCAAAATCTTTTTTGCAATTGTTTTCCTATGCTAATATACTTTAGAAAATTAAAGTATATTTGACGTAGGTTTTCTTTTGAACGTACTATATATCACATTTATGGTTCAAATTCAACAGTAAATTCAAAAAACTTACGTACTCATTGAAGGGCAAACGACGGTGAGTGTAGTGTGTGTAATTTTTATTCAATAACGAAATGTATTTCTAGTTTATTTTATATAAAATAGTGGAATTCTGTACCTCTTTTCTATGTATATTTAACTATGCCAATATCATCAGTCGTTCGTTCGTCTAGTTTTTTTGGTGTATGTACATATTTTGGCGATTATTTTATTTTAAAGTATTTTTTTATTTTAATAATATTTTTTTCTTATTGACCAAATATTAACTTTTTTTGTATAGGTCGATGAGAATTATGGATTAGTCTTCACCAATCAAGTTTCCGTCAAACTCCTTTTTCTTTGAAGCCGGCTTTGGAGTGTTCACTCAGAAGATATTAGAGGTCGTCATAGAGGGTAGAACAATAAAAAAAAAGTAAAATATGTGTTCAGAATGCTTTTCAAAAAGCGATGATAGTCTAGTGGAAAAAGCGGTGATAGCCTAGTGGTTAAGAATTCGGCCTCCTACTCGGGGGGTCTGGGATCGAATCCCAGGGCGCGCACATCTGACTTTTCGGAGTTATGTGCGTTTTAAGCTTTTAAATGTCACTCGCTATAACGGTGAAGGAAAACATTGTGAGGAAACCTGCATGCCGGGGAGTTTGCAAATCTCAAAGGTGTGTGAAGTCTGCCAATCCGCACTTCGCCAGCGTGGTGGACTAGGTATTAACCTTCTCATTCAGAGAAGAGACCCTTGCTCAATTGTGGACAGTGATGGGTTGAGAGAAGATGCATTTCAAAGGTTGGATAATAATCTAAGTATCGTTGTTTAAGACAGTGCCTTAAAACGCAAAATCAAAAATTTTCTTTCAAAAATGTAAAGTATTAACGTATTAATAATAATATCTCTTACGTACATGTAAGTATTATGCTACGGGAACTAAAAGGCCAATGAGTCAAAAACTGCACATGGCGCTCCACCTGCGAGTCACCAGAAAACACGACATCTATCAAATAAAAAGAGTACTAAAAGTGACAAGTCTAAGGTAAACGGATGTGCCTACCTCGTCTACTAGCTTTGAATTACGGTCAAGTACTTTAATACAAAATAACTTAGCTTCAACCTATTGAATGAAAGAAAGAAAATTTATTTATTTTATCAGCAATGGGTACAAAATAAATTAAAATAACAAAATAAAATAAAAACAAAGCTTAAATAACAAATATGAGTTAAAAAACATAGGTAAATTTAAATTAATAAAAGAAAAAAGACGAAATAAATTCAAATACATAAAGAAAAAAAAGGAAAAAAATATGTTGATAAAATAAGGACGCACTCAGCAAAATGGCCGTGGCAACCAACAGGGGCGAATTTACAGGGCGACCCCTGGTGGCCCACTGATGAACTCGGGTATCTTCTCATACCGAGAAAGCTTTTGTATGATTCCACCGTTTATATGGCTTCGCCAGTTAACATTTCGCTGTTATACAATATGGTCGATAAATGACAATTCTTTAGAATTTCAGCCGGGTCAGCTAGTTTCCAATAATTAAAAATTCTGCTACAATTTTTTTCAAATTTACGTAACTCTTTCCAAATTTTTCGATTAAAACCAAAGTTTTCATAGTAATTAAAGAAATCAGTATATAATTAGAAATTTTCATAACAAATTCTTTCCGTCGCATTGTTACAAATTGTTTGATTGAGTCTTAATTTCTGTTCATTTTTAAGGAACTCAAGTATTTAATTTGTTATTTACAAAGTAATTTCAGAAGTTGTTATTGTTATCGAGGGAAGTTGAAGGAATTGTGGAATTTACGTCCTAAGTAGTTTTTGGTTGACGTTTTGAAAAGACGCTTTAGGAACTAAATACAAAAATGTGTGGGTTGGTTCCGTAACCGTGGAATTCACTACGAGCTACACAACGCTCTTGTTTCGTGATTTCTATTAACTGAATCTTGGATTTTTATGTTATAAAGAGGCAAAGGAACGGATTGGGTACGGGAATATAATGAAAGAAAGGAGTAGGTACAACGATGAACCGGAATCAATAATGATACTGACCCCAGACACCAGCAAACCGCTTCAGGACGATCGATTCAAAAGGATTTCAAAAATACATTAATTATATATTTACAAAAATATAAAAAAAAACAAACTTGAAAGGGCTGTGAATGTGTATAATTGCCAAGTATCTTTATCATTAACTTGTTAACTAACACCCTTTTTATATAAACCGGGATTTTATTTTTCAATATTTCAATAGGTAAATCATGAATCGACTTTATTATAAAATCGTACACTGAGCCCCACAAAAGACCGCTGCACTTTACGTGTACGATATAAGAGTGTAAACAAATGTTGGGTATATTTAGTTTGACCATTATTTAGGAAGTTTTTTTTATATTCAATACATTTGTGCTTGAGGACAATCCCGCCTGACGGTAAAGAGCGATAGTATTTTTTTGGTAATATATTGTTACATGTGGCGTTTACATGTTTATATCTTTATTAGCTTCAAATTATCTTATGTGTCATTTAATATGCAAATCGGGACTCACGGCTTGTTTCTAATGAGATGTATATCAGATATACATTATATATATTATATATATACTATATATTGGTATAATAATAAACAGATCGTGCGTACCAGTTTGCATTTAAAATGTAATGTGCCATTTTAATTTCCATGTGAAGTTTCATGGGCCTTACTGGCGTTATTTTGATTTCAAAGGTATGCTATTGAGCGCTAAACAATAAAACAAATATTTGAAGCAAAATTAATTGAAGAGTTATTTATGATTACAATACGGTAAGTATACTTAAGCTTTCAATTTGTAAAATATAAATAAGGTTCTCTTTGTCGGCCGTTTTCTGAACTGTTTCACAAAACTTAATACGAATTAATACGGTAAGTTGGGAACAACAGAATTTTGTATTTTGAAATTTCTGTTAAGATTAATTTCATTTTTTTTTTTGAAATTTTATAATTAAATTGTTGTACATAAAATTTTTTGTAATTTGTCTTTGCGAGTCCATTGTTCTAGTAATGTAGTTACAATCGTAATATTTTACGGAATTAGGCGATAGGCAGACAAAGCTAACAGTGGTTAACGTTGCCCATGCGAACTAAAAGCAATACGGATGTTATTAGGTTGCCGATCAAGTTAAAAAGTACGTACTCCCAAGCCCTCAGCCGGAACACGAAGTTTTCTTGGTAGCTGAGTCCAGGAACAGAGTAGTTGAGAGCGTACTGACTCAAGCAAGTAGACAGACGGCAAGGCAGACACACAGGCGAACGGAAAGCTTATAATAGTCGTACCTAATAGTTTTATCATAATCCTTATTAATATTATAAATACGAAACTAACTGAACTAATTCTGTCTGTATGTTATCTTTTCACGCTTAAACTACTTAACCGATTTTGACGAAACTTGGCAAAGGGGTAGAATGGGACGCGCCGGGGCAGTGGAGCGAGAAGAGCACACAGTACCGGCACCAAAGTGGTAGGCGTCGACACGGTTTTAGTGGGTTCAAGTCCCACATACCTGTCCAGCTTCCCGTGGCCGGGTGGAAGAGACGAGGGTTTTTTCAGACGATAAAAAAACGGGGTAGAATGGGACTTGAGAAAAACCATAGGCTACCTTTATTGTGATAAAAGGCTCAGAAAGGTTGAAATAGGGGATGAAAGTTTTCCATTGCCACCCATAAAACTGTATTCATGCACTAGAGGTGGTGTTGACCGTGAGGAGGAGGGAACTGTACTACGGGGACGTAGTCCCGGGATAAACTTTTGTATGATAAATTTGTGATTATTTGCTGTCTGTACTCATACATCGACGATATCTAGGACAAACTATTACTGGCAGTTTGGCGTTTCTCCTATATAGTAAACTAAGCTAGGCAACAGCGGTTGCGGTCAGTAGAACGATGGGTGACCGCTAGTGGTAAAAACTCTTAAGCGTTTCCGTGCTTCGGAGGGCACGTAAATGTAGCAAGCCATGTTGGAGGCTTTCGAGTGGTATTATACTTGTAATGACTAGTATTTTTACTAATCCGTATTGAACCAGTAAAATGGAGTACGCTGTAGGCCTTTTTAGTTACGGGAAGAGACACATGCTCCTATTGTGCCATTAATGAGTTTAAGCCAAAAAAAGGCTTAAAGGATCGTACTTCAATAAAATATTTAACAAATAATTAAACAAATTCAGGATTAGCTGTAGCCGCGATGTCGAATTTAACAAAAAAATTCGGAGAAAAGCCGACAAACAAACGGAGAGATAAAAATTGGAAATAATGTTTTGTGGTATTTGTACCGTATGTACATACATGCATATGAATTGAGTAAAAAGCGGTTATATGAATATTACAAACCAACACTCCAATTTAATTTATTGTATCGATATAAAATAGTACAAAATCGAACTTACTTTGAGTAGAGACTAGCTGTACCCGGCGCGTTTTCATGCATCAATTCATCGACCGTGGGTCCGATTGACATAATTTTGGTACCAAAACCTTTTCTAAATAATTTTGAACAAAGTTGCTAAACATGCCCTACATATATCCTATCATTTCAGTCTATAAAGGACAAACTAACAGACTCATAAACATCTATTTTTATGTATATAGATAGATCTTTAATATCGCAGCCATCTAACTTGAAAAATATTAAACTAAGTTAGTATCTAACGAAACATTAGAACATATGTTTTATGTTGTAAGGAATCTTTTAATTAGAAAGCAGGCAAAAATTGTATTACTTATACGGTAAATATTTTTAAAATCATTTTCTAAATTAGTATAAAAAAAGTTAGGCTTAGTTAGTTTGATATACACATGAGCTTTTTTGACGCGAAATTTTGAACTTTTTACTGACCCGGCAAAGGTGGTTTTGACATGTCAATTATTTCTAGATAATTTCTAATGATTAAAATACTGAAATTACTTTAAAAAAATATAAGATAGAAAGGTGAAAATTTAGGGTTGAATGTATTTTTAATTTTATATTATTAAATTTTAGATTATTAAATTTTAAAATAACATGTTAGGGATAGACAACTTTTATTACTTAGGGATATGAGAAATAGATTCTAGCCGATTCTCAAACCTATTAGGCGAATAAATTTTCGTAAAAATCGGTCAAGCCGTTTCGGAGGTGAAAAGTAACGTTGTGACACGAGATTTTCATATATAAGATTCTGAATTATGGCAACTTTTAGAAACGGTGGTAGATTCCAAAAAAAAACTTTCATAGGTATTTTGAAAATACTGATGAAATAGATGATTTTGAATTTGAAGTGCTTATCTTAGCGGCTTGCATCGGTCTTACGTGACCGGGAGATTTGAGCTACAGCGGGCGCGGTCGGTAAAAGGATGTATGACTGCTTGTGCTGATCTTAAGCATTTCCGCGCCTCGGAGGGCACGAAAAGCTCCTAAAGGTGATTATTTTTTTTTAATATCAGTGGTGAAGCTATTGTTGAAGTCTACTTCAACAATCTGTATTTAGGAAGGTGTTTGGGCTTCCTCAGTCACGAGTATAAGGATAGAGAATTGCTCATAATTGCAACCTGTAACTGTCCCACTGCTGGGTTCAGGTATCCTCTCGCCATGGGAAGGATATAGGCCATACCTACTCTATCACGCTGGCCAAGTAAGAATAGACATCCAAAATTAAGAAAATTAATGTATTTATATATTAATTTAATCGTATTTATTTTTCGACAAAGAATGAATAATGATAACACGAAAACTGCTGGAATATCCATTACAGTTACAATATTTAGAGTCACATTCTATTTTTAAAATCTTATTGTTTTTTTTTTAATTTTATCATACCACATACGCTGTAAATACCGTTTCTGTAGCGTCGCAAAGAGGAACTAATGTACAATATTTATTTTTCGGTTATCGAATGTAAATTGAAATATTTTCTTCAACTAACGCTCCGAACACGTTTTAAGTTACGTAAGTGAATTGTGGTTATTAAAATAATTGTTCACTATTATTGGTTATAAGATAATTTATAAGAATCCAACTTCAAAAATTAATAAAAATATTTTTTTGTAGAACTACAAATTATGTTAATTATAAATTAGTTTGGTTTTCCTGTGATTAATTACAACAACTGGTTTTTTATTATGATTTAAAAGTTTATGTAAGAATTAACGAAACTATAAATAAGTATCGAAACGTTAAATAAAATCCTATATTATTCCTTTGCATGATATTTAATTTCGTCCCCTTAATACATATTGAATGTCAAAATCCATAAATAGTTTGTACAAAAATATGTTAAAAAGTTTTTAATTAGAAAATAACGTACGATCTAGATATTTTATCCACCTATATAGTTTTGTATAGTTCGTTTGGAAGTCCTAATATTTTAATAAGTTAAATCATTAGCATGTTTAAATATTTGTAATTATTTTGCAGTTACAATAAAATCGCAAATATTACGTACACCTATTGCATATCTAAAGTATCCATGACCTCTTCTTCTAGTAATTTTTTATTTAAATTGAGATCTACAATTTAAGAATTTTATTAAATTTTATATCTTCTTTTTAAAAAAATATTTATTAATATTTTAAATCAAAACTTTAAAAAAACATAAATAAAATACCCACCCTGTAACAGGAAAAAAAACACAACGATTCCAACATTAAAAAAAGACATTCTAAAATCAAATCTACGTACCTGATAACAGCGAAGAGTCAAACTTTCGAACTTGGAAGCGCGAAAGTGCAACTATTTCAAATGGTGTTTCAGCGAGTGCTGCGCGCTTTTAAAGCGGCCTGGGCGGTTAGTAGGCGGGGCTACGCACGCGTAGGCTGATTGCTACGTGGTCAGACTCGAGTTCAGCCTCAATAGAACCTTTGTCCAAGCATTATAGTTTTAGACAATGAAGCTTTTCAATTTTAATGTAAAAAGTTTATGGACAAAACTAAAACATAGTTCGTGAACGGAAGTTTTTAAATTATGCGGAACAGGATTTTTTTTATTTGCAGCGTTTGGTTAATTACCGGTAATTTTTAATTTACCTCAAATTATAATAGCTGCATTTATTCTAGACAACTGACTGACATTCTTTGATTTTGTGATAAAAAGTTGTTTTTTAAATACTGCAAAGAGGGACTCAAGTAAGTTAGTAGTAAGTTAAAGACATAATGAAATTAAAGAATCTGAAACAGATAGTCTTAAAATAGAATACTTGTTTTTCGTCGATGAGTCAGGCAAAAAACATCCAAGTACCCTTTTATAATTTTTTTTGTTTGTTTTTTATATTTAATAACACGTACGGATGAATAACATTTTTGAAACTTATACCTACGGAGTACCTTTATTTTAAAAATATTTGCCTACGATAAGTCTTCTACTCGTACATAAAAGGCGAAACATCTATATACATATACATCCACTTTTAGAGTATCTAAGAAGTAGTGTTAAAAACATTTGTTTTTTTTTTAATTTTTACCTATATTTATAACAACGTATCTTGACAAATAACTTTTACTAGTAACTGTTCACACAAATATGCTTACCGATAGCTATTATCGACTTTCGCAAAACGTATATTATTATTTAAACCACTAATTCGATCAACAGTTATTGCGCAGTGCACACGCTGTCTCGCCAGGGATCCTATTATTAGTAATTCATGATTCATTGTTATCAATGAAAGTAGGATAGTTTTGAAGTTAACATATAACATAACATATCTTGGTATAGGTATACTAAAAAAAATCGTAGGTTAACTCTGCCATGTGATATTTTAATATAACAACCACCTTATTCCTGATTCTTTTGAATAAAAGAAGTTTAGAAACAGTGCACTAAAAGCTAAATGCATTAAAAGCTATTCTGTAACTGAAATACAAAGTCAGTCTCCAGCGATTTGCAACCCCTACGTAGAATGTATTTTACAGAACTACCCGCCTACATAAAAGTTACTAAGAACTGGAAATTATATTAAAATATTTTTCTTCTTTTTTGTTCATATATTTAGTTCTTATGAGAATCTTCTTTGTCATAAAATTAAATGAAATAAAAAAATATTTATTTCGTTTTAGTAACCAACAGCTTACTTAATCATAGTCAAAAATCAAAAGACGTCCCTACATCAGATAATAGAAATAAAATCGACATTCAAAACAAAACCTAATTCAAAATACTTCGATAAATTATAAAATTAATTACACAGTCACAGCCAATTTAAAGCATATTATTCGCTAAAAATGACATGGATTGACAAGTACTAGCTTTCGACTAATAAAGAATCACCAAAATTAGTACCCAATTAAAAGTTAATAACGAACGTTAAGTAAAATAATAAAGAAATTAATAATTCACTAGAATACTAAATCGTTTAAAATACTCGTCAGATGTCACTCAAAATCACGTGAAACAATGACAAATACTTTTGAATAAAAAAATCATCATAATCGGTACATCCAGTTAAAAAGTTATGAGGTAAAGATTATAAACAAAAATGTTAAAAGAATTAATAATTCAAAAACGACTCATTGAATGGCGTTAAAAATAGGAAATATAATAAAATAGGCCCATATAACAACCACCAGCTTTCAAACAAAAAAGAATCTAAGGTAACATACTAATATAAAAAACACCCAGGAATTGAGAACTTTCTCCTTTTTTTAAGTCGGTTAAAAAGCAATTGAAACTGATAACGAAGTGCAGAATTGATGGCAGTTTCTCCCAGTCAACATAATGGTGAAGACGAGAATTAGCAAAACTAGCATACTAAAAAAAAAAAAAAAATTATCATATTTATTTAGTTTTAGAAATCCCTTTAAATGCCTATTATAAAAGAGATGGGAGACCCGGGCCAGGATATCCTTTTTAATTGATGGTAGGTAAAACTTTTAATCGTTTTACAAATACCTACCAATCTGGGAATAAATAGAATTACATATTCTTTGATAAAAACTCCACATCGGTATACGAATATTTATTCTAGCTATTTTTATTAATATACATATATCATAAACGAGACCCCGCTCGATGCTACCCCGCGTAATGTGGATAAAAAGTAGTTGATATGTTATTCCAAAATATAATCTATCAAACCACCTCTATACAATCTACGAAATTTCATTCAAATCCATCCACCCATCCATAAACCTTCACATTCATAATTTTTTTTTATGCAACGCGGCTTCGTCCGCGTCATTCGATGATAAAAAGTTGCCTATGTGTTATTCCAGACTATTAAAGAGGTACTGTGCTAGTCATTTCTATTTCATCTTAATCCGTTTAACATATAACGAGCATATCATCCCAGGGGACCTACAATCGGGATAAAATCTATCCTACGTTCATTTCCTGAATGTGGTTTATCCGTGTGCCAAATTTCATCTTAATCCATTTAACCACGAGAAGGACAGGCACATTGTAATATTAGTAGGTTATAACAAGATATAACAAGATTTATTGTGTTGAAGAAATCTGAACAAAAGTCTTATTATTATTAATAATATTAAAAAAACACAAGCCTTAATTATAGAACACTAATACGAAGAAACACATAAAATTTCATTTCTGTATTGTTAACTTGTTAAGTTCCTTGTCGAGGGAACTCCTCAACGGTTAACGGTTAACAATTACGGAGTCAATCCTGACCGTAGTGTCAGGTCATGCTTATCATAAAAAAAGCATTGTCATCAGGATGGAGACTTTACGCAAAATTCCAGCTCCGTAGTGAAAGAAGAGGATCTAATTAAGCTTGCAAGATTTGAGTCGTAACAAACAAATATACTAACATATTAATAAACAAACATACACTGCAAGTTAAATAATAGCTTGTAATACTCTAATAATATACTACCTGTGGGGAAATAGGGGATAAAAATTGTTCCACGCCTTCGTTACGGGAAAAAGCTTGTTCCCAATAAACATGATAATACCGAGTTATATATATTTGAATTCCAATAATATGCAATTGGCTTGAAGTTAGCACAACCATATTGATAACAATACTTCATGATGACACCACAACTGAACGTTTTAGAATAAACTACGAAAATAGTATGAACATTAACAGCTGACTGAACTTCTGCGTCTTCATAACTTTAATATTTTGTGCAGAAATATATATGTATATATATTTATATATATAATATGTATGTATCTAAGTATCTGTGTATCTATTTGTATATATATATATATATATTATATTATTCAGATATACAGAATAGTATATTAAGTAGTGTTTATGTAATGTTTTAATATTTATTTTATTCAGTGTTGTTTTAACACCTACCATCACCTTTTTTCCATACCCACCAAGGGTTGACTGGTGGACAATGCCATAAGGCATTAAGTTATACCCTTTGTTGCTTTTTGTTTAGAGGTGACATAAATTTAAATAAATAAAATTGTTTGAAAATGCAATGCTTTGAAAATGATAATAAATTATTAACAAAAAAATTTTTAATTACTCACAAAAATATAAATTACGTATTTCCCACCATAGGGTAGCCTGTGTCATGGTCGTTGGCCTCATGTCACTACTGTTTCGGGAAGCTTAATTGACCTTACATTGATCCACACTATATACATAATTTATTTATTTATTAAAATAAATTAATGCTTGACACTGATGCCATCTGGTGGTAAGTGGCACTGATGTCTAAGATGTTTGGCGCACTAACTTAGCTAATTATTCACTCTTCACTTGAAGGGTCCAACATCATATGTCGGCAAGGACACCGACGCAAGCAGATTAATCCATTCCTTTGCTGTACGGATAAAGAATCAATCCTTGTCTACTAATATTATAATATAGTTTCCGCTTGCAGCTTCGCCTACATGGTAGGTACGTATATAAAAAGAAGCCTATTTGTTATTCCAGACTATCTCTTTACAAAAATTCATCAAGATCGCTTCAGTAGTTTTTGTGTGAAGGAGTAAAAAACATCCATTTATTTTCAGCGAATTCTGACGAGTAGTTTCTGAGTTATTCGTGATAATCCGTATTTAACCGGCTACGACTACGTTGACTATGATCATTTTTATTGCAAAAAGAAGAATTAAATAGATCTCAGGTGCAGCCCAAATTTCTGTCGTTTGATTTAATCTTAATTTTTTTTACTACTTTTAGGTTAGGTTAGGTTTGGTTTAATCTTAAAAAAATTTGACTACATTTAGGTTAGGTTTAATCTTAAAAATTTTTGACTACTGTTAGATTAGGTTAGGTTTAATCTTAAAAATCTTTGACTACTGTTAGGTTAGGTTAGGTATAATCTTAAAAATTTTTGACTACTGTTAGGTTAGGTTAGGTTTGATCTTAAAATTTTTTGACTACTGTTAGGTTAGGTTAGGTTAGGCACCGCGAAGAGCTGTGTCAGCGTACCATCATGGAATGGAGCCAGAGGCTGGAGCAGCCCACTG
>DWJZ01003433.1:0-17071 GCA_018249125.1 Asbolis capucinus
ATATATAAATCTATGTGTATATATATAACACTTTTTTTGAAGTCGGTTAAAAAATACAACTTTTCATCAATTAATTTCAACAACTACCTTGAGATTATTAGTTACTTTACCTAATAAAATTATTTTAAATTCATTTATAATTATGTGATGTAGTTATTTCAATAATTATTTTCAATTTACAAATTATAATAATTGATTAATTATATTTATTATAAACAATTTCGATAGACCAGCTGCATAGTTAATTATTCAAAAGAAAGTGCAGTATTATATTGTGTATAAATTCTAAGGCTAAATTAATTATACTATATACATATGTATGTATGTGTTTTAATTTACTCCTAGTACATTTACCAAAGGTTATGTTAAACCAATTCAAACCATAGGGGCTTAAAAACCCCTGGTTTTTAGAAAATTAAAAGTTTTTGGAATGAACCAATACATTTCCAAATTGGATGCTTCAAAAGTAGTTCCATTCAAACAGTACGTCCATTGATTCATTAAAATTTTAATATATTGACAAATATATAGCGTAAAAAGATTTTTAAATAGCCCTTAAGTCTGTTATATTTCAAGACCATCTGGCCTTTGGCTTGTGTCAGCCAATCGATCCCCTGTCTATGTTGGAGGCTTTTTCTTTGTTGCTTGACAACAGGTCGGTCATGCCTTTGGTATTCCTGAAAGGAATAATTAACGATGACCACTTATGTTAAACAACTTTAAGCAACATCGGGCACAGAAGTTAGAAGGATAGGTGACTACTACTGACAAAGTATTTGCATTAATCCGCATTGCATGATACTGTGTGCTGGAGGCCTCCTAAAATATGAGGAAAAACCTACGCTCATTAGTGGGCTAATAATGGCTAAATAATTGGCTCACTTTCTCAATTTTTATTTATTTCAGTGACAAAACCTAAAGATATAAAATTTCATTTGATACTTTGATAATTTAATGTAGTGATAAATTATCTTTAATAATTTAATTGTACAATAATTATGTTCGTTGGATTGAATATACTATAAGGTTTTAATAACTAAATAAAAGTATAAATTGGTAAATTATTGTTAATTATTTCAGTAGTGAAATTTAATTTTGTGTAAACGGTCACAAGGAAAAAATATGTACGTATATCATATGTATATTTTTTTAAATTTTTAGTTATTTTTATGCTAATTATTCATGACTTGTATTGTCTTCGAAAGATGATGATTTATTTTTAGTATTATATAAATAGTATATTATATAATTGATGAATAATTTATTTTATTAATTTTAATAATATAATTTATTTACACCCTATCACTACTAATACCATACTTATATAAATAGTTACAAATATAAAACGCATACCAATAAATAAACACTGACAACTATGTATATTCAATAAATAATTTATTCAGCTCGTCATACATCTAGATTTTATTTACAATATCATTGGCTATACAATACAAAGTAATATACAGCCCAATGGGTAACGAATGTACCAATAACGATTTCGAATGTCTTTTTACATAACTTCGTAACTTATTTACTAAGGCACTAAGATTTGACTAGAAATAACAAGAGTCTACGTTTTCACTATGCACTTCAATTGTTCGTGAACACACAGTATCTCGGAGGGATATGTCCTTAATAGCAGCTTTAACTACCTGAAAATAAAAAGAAAAATATGATTAGAGTCGAAAATTAATTTTGAAAATTTGCCACAGTGAAATTAGAAACAAAAAATAAAAATATTTTTTGAAAAATCTGTCAAAATCCAAAACGGTTCTTAACTGGTTAAGATTATAAAAAGTTTACGGGTTTTAGATTTTTGTGTTATTTGAACATACTTACATGATTGCTATTTTTGCTGCCACCAGGAAATTACATCTAATAGCTCGTCCTCATCCATCGGACCAAGGTTTTGCTGTGTCGTCACTTCATAACGGTCCACAGCAGAGTAAGACGATGACACACCCGAGGAACACTCAGAAGGCGCTGGAGAGTCAGGTTTTTCGGAACATGGAGAACTGCTTCCGTAGAAGAATCCATCATCCATATCCATTGACGTCATCGATTGCGTGTTATTACTCGGTATATTTTCTCGATTATCGTCTCTCGTTATTCCTAATGCGGCATCACTCTCGTCTAGAAGCTGCTGGAGGTATCTGATGTATTCCACAACCATCCTCAAGGTGTCTACTTTGCTGAGCTTTTTACCAGAGCCTCGTCTCGCACCACCAGACAATGCTGCGACCACTGAAGCTGGTAGATGCCGGCGAAGAGCGTTAAAGCCATCATTAACTTGCTTCACACGATTACGTTCACGGGCGTTCCTTCTCGCGATCGAAGCAGCTTGAGGTCCAGTGTACGGATTCGTTCTAAAATGCACCTTCTTCCTATACTGGAGACTTGGCGGTGTATCGTGGGTAACATAGTTCTTCTCAGGAGCTGGCGCGATTGGCACAACCCTCTTTTCTGCCGGCTTTGTAACAGTTGCGGACGGATAGCCGGACGAGACGACGACGTAGTTCGTCTGACCTTGAACGAGTTGTAGTTCTTGTAACATTTTACGTATTTACGCGGGCGATCGCGAGATAACGCGCACAACCGGTCCGTACGGCGACTGGGAAAGCACTAGTCGCGGGGAGGCTTCCGAGCTTTGGGGCGAGTGGCGGCAGCGAAGCTTCACGCACAAATGAGCCGACGGCGCACGCGCTGGCGTTATATCACCTGCGCCGAATGCAAAAAATATAAATTTTAAAATTCTCTTCCCCTATTATTTTTCATCATCCCTTCCCCTTTGTACGGGTCCGTACCTGGCGGATAGGGGAGCGGGTCGGCTTGAAACGGCTAACGCGTGCCCAGTTTTTTGTTTGACCACTAATGCGGGATATAAAATAACACTGGATTTTTGTATACTTATGTTAAAGTTTTTAAAATTTCTCACGTTAAAATGGTCTTATAGATTTGATGGAAAAAATACAAATAAATGAACCTTCTTTGGAAGACGACGTATCTTAATACAGTATCGAATTAAGTCTTTCTTTAAATTATGCATATCAATGTAAGAAATGCATACGCATATCAAATCTCGAGTTTTGTTGTCTCACTCATGTAAGGATTATTGGTAACCGAATGAAGGTAAATTTTAAGTGAAGATCTATTTTTTGATGTAGCAACCGGTCGAGCTTTGATTTCGTAAGGCCACCGGAGCTTAGTACGTCCGTCCGTCCAAGTTGTCAGTTGTCTTATCACAAGTCAGCCTGACGACCCTATTTGACACAAGTTTCGTTTGAAGTATTTTATTAATATTGACATGGTCATTCCTCTAGTGTCTTGAAATGGTCAACTATACTACATCTGCTTGCATTCTCATGTACTTGTTATGAATATTTAAGTTATTGTGACGTAGATATTTTAATTATAAGCGCTATAGTACGGCGGCTTTTGTCGATTGAAAGTGATGGGGCGATTTAAGCAACAACGGGCATAATCAGGAAGTTTATAGATATTACAGATGATAGCCTCAGCTGTGATGAGCCTAACGGTTTGAACCTTTCGAATAGAAGGTTCTAGGTTCAAATGCGCGCAATATCCACCTCTAATTTTTAAAGTTATGTGAAAGAAATTCGTTATCTCTTATTTCTGTGAAAATATCCTGGGGAACACTCCTGAGAGTTCCCCGTAAGGTTCTAGAAGGTATTGATGTCAATCCGCACTTGGCCAACGTGGTGGACTATGGCCCAAACCCCTCACCTTGTGAGAGGTGACCCCAGTTTAGTAGCGGGATGATTACGAATTGCAATGTTATTGGTGAGTGGCAAAAATTGCGAGATCGTGATTCAGAGGGCACGTTAAACTGTCAGTCGTATGATTGCAGTCGTTAAGTCTTGTCGAAGGCCTTCCGGCGACTTACATGTTTGTTTTGGCGGTATGCATATTAGTGATGTGCATTTTTACAAGTTTTTATTTAACTTGCATATTGTTTGAATATTATTTTGTTACGGGTCAAATCTTGCAAGTTTAATTAGACCCACTCTCACTACAGAAATTTTGCATAAAATTTCCCTTCTGATGACAATATTTTTTTATGATAAGTATAACCTGATACTAGGTTCGGGTTTGGCTCCAGACACGGGAACTCCTCAACGGTTGACAATACACTTATGAAATTTTGTGTGTTTCTTCGTATTAGGGCTCTATAATTAAAGCTTGGTTTTTGAATAAACGTTACCTATCGTCGCGGGTGGCGATACAAGGAATATGACTACAAGAGTATGAATGTGTGTTTATAGACGTTTTATTAAAGATAAAGATTAATTTCGATATAAAAATAATAGGTTTTTATAATTAAATAGTAACTTTTTTTGCAATTATTGTTTATTTTTAAGACTAGGTGCTCATTGAGAGTTAAATGTATAACCATAAAGTATCCTGCATCGTAATTATCTTTCGTTGGATTTCAGAACAAAATTATTATGGTTTTTTATATTAAAATTTCATCTCATCACTGCGCTGCGTGGACACGAAAGCGACAGTTTTATCAAGATGCCTAATGTCCCAAAGAAGTGCATATAGCTCGGTAGTTTATGTCGTCTTTTAGTGATTGACAAAGTTAAGCTAAAGCAACTGCGGTCAGAAGGCTCATGGAGTGATAGGCAATAGTCTGATATACAACCCGTGATATACAACCCGCATGCTAAACTGCGCGAAACTATAGGGCAGCGCTGAAAATCAGCAGCCGTAGTTCGTAGCCGTTCCATGGCACAAGCTGAGCGCTTTGTCCATTTCGCTATGGGATTGTAGAACTGTATTCATTATGTATTTTTTAAGTAACTATAGCGAAATAAATGTTTCTTTCTTCTTTCTTTCTGATAGTCCCACTGCTGGGCTCGAGCCTCCTCTCACAATGTGGCGGATACAGGCCAGTCCACCACGCTGGCCACGTGCGTATTGGTTATCACACTCCGAGATCTTAATGGAGAACTCTCAGGAATGCAGGTTTCCTCACAATGTTCTTCTTCACACATCAATTGATAATAAACTTGTAAATATAACTTTGAAATTCGGTGATGCGAACCCAGGCTTGCAGGATTTGAACCCAGGACTTCCCGTTTGATAGACAAACGTTAAAAATTAGGCTATCACTACTATGACATTAGTTAGCTTTATAATACAAGTCGTTAAGCCATGTCGGAGGCCTTTAGGTGGCATAAAAACTTCTGAACTTTGACTTTACTTAATTCCTTCACACATCCGAAAGAGATCATCGAAGTAGAGCAAGTTTTACACTTCACTCAGATCTTTAACGAGTCTAAACAAGTTGCGTAACATCGTGTTTTTACGGTATTATTTACGGGACAATTTACGGGTATATTTACGAGGATAGTTACCGTAACGGAGTATGGGAATTTTAACTTATTTATCACCATTTCTTACATTTTAAAGATATCTAAGTTATTCACAGAGCGAGTGGAGTTTTAACATACCGATTGATAATTAAAACCGATAATGTGAATTAATTACGTTTTTGAATATTAATTAATGATAACATTACTTCTTTTTGTTTGGTGTAAGCTCAAGCTTGAAACGTTAATAGCTTGGTGACTTGTGTTGATTTAAATTGGTCAGTTAAGAAACGAACGCAGATTCGTAGGGGTCTAATGACCGCTAGTGGTAAACAATTCTTGGTTGCTTTCGTGCTTAGTCTCGCCGACCTGTTAGTCTAGTGGTTAGTAAACTTAGCTGGTGGTCGCGGGTTCGATTTCAGGACAAACTCGCGATAAACGAGATGTTCTTACTGTGTGTTTGGCTGTTGTTATATAAGTACTAGAGTCCGCCCACGGCTTCACCCGCGTGGTACAATGATAAAAAATTGCTTGTGTATTATTCCAGACTAAAATCTGTCTCTGTGTCAAATTTAATGCAAAAACGGTTAAGTAGTTTTAGCGTGAAGGAGTAACAAACATACATCCGCATAGACTTTTGCTTTTATAATTATAATAGGACTGACTTTTTAACAACAAACTAAACTTTAACTTACTAGTGTGTGCCGAATAGACAATGCGAACATAAATCATAAATAATATACAGACTTGGTGGCGTCACTGCTTTGCAAACAGATAGCCCGAGAACAAACACATATTGACATGACAATGTTATACCGAAAATTAAACCTGGGATGTTTTCACTGACACCGTAACTACTCTACAGGGTATTTGACCGATCACCAAACTTAGTAAAATGGTTATAACTCACATATGGTCTCGCTTTGTTAATCTGAAATCATTTTTATTGGTTTTTAATGATAGTTCAATACATTATTACCACTAGTGGTGTTTTGAAGATAGTTATAAAACAAATTAAACAACTTGAATAACGTTTCTATAAATAAATATTGTAGTGCTTCTGATTGGGTTAGAAAATGTCTTGGGAACGGATTTTTAAAGAGATTTCCCCTACATATGTATGTCTTTTTACCGTAAGTCACATAAGCTCCATTTTGAATCTAATCAGGAATAATGTAGGTTTTTAAGCGTAAAAGATTTTTTTAAATCGGTCCAGTACTTTTCGTAAACAACCGTACTTCCGTAAACAGTAAGCAAACAAACAATTAAATCTTTCCTCTTTATAATATTAGTGTAGATCGTGGTGGTGGGTGGTGGTCAAATGCTGCCCTATGCCATATGAATTACTTGTGAATGTATGATACGGTTAATTGAATACATTTTCATATGCCCCGCACTCTACTTACCAGGCGCCCGGCTACCCGAGTGCCTGAGCGTTCGCCGATTTATAATTTTGTTATTTTTATGTATTAAACTGTTATTTTCTAGATATTTATATAGCCTATGTTACTCAGTGATAATGTAGCATTCTAATGATGAAAGAATTTTTGAAATCGGATCCATAATTTTTGAGTTTATTCATCACAAACATTACAAGCTTGAAACTGATTTTTTTTACCATAAATAAGTTAGCGCTTAACAATTATCCCACCTGATGTTAAGTGGCGATGAAGTCTTCGACGGGACAGTTATGTGTCGTAATGATTATAACGTTTTGTTTATAATCACTATTGATATAATGATTTTATTCGTACATAACTTAGCTGGCTTTAATGACTTAGTACTGAGCACGGATTTCACCTCATACTGAGAAGGACTAGACCATAGTTCAAACTCCTGTTAATATGTTTTTATATAAATTAAAAATTGTATGAAAAAAAATTAATGAAGCAAAAATCACAAAATTTTATCTAGCGCTTGTTGAGTAGGATTCGTGTATTTAAGTGAAATTTTCAACTTTGTTTTATCTTATGGCATTATATACTTAAATGTTTTTTATGGTATAAGCAAACGAGCAGGCTGTCACCTCCACCCATAGACATTATGAACACCAGACTGGGGTGTTACTAACGCGTTACCTGCCATGAAAGAAATAATAGACCCGCGAGAAGAGAAAGAAACAAAGGAAGCAACTGAAATAATAAATACTAACTTAATAAAACAATAAACCACCTGTAACGCGAAGGATTGGAATAAGTTGTCCGTGTCGGTGTTCCTGTTCGATTACAATGTAAATGTCTTTAAGAGTGAATAGACTTCTACTAAGTTAGAACGCTTTACCGTCGAAGACTTCATCACCACTTACCATCAGGTGGGAACGTAGTTAAGCGCTAACTTATCTTATGTAAAAAAAACACTGGAACAAAAAAAAGCCACACCTTGAAGTTTGGCAATTTCAATACAGTTAATAACAATTTATTTTTAAATTGAATTACAGTTGAATTTCAACTGCAGACAGGATATTAAATATAAGTAATACTATACCAAATACAATACAGAAAATAATAATTGTTATTATTCTACATATTTAAATAGATTATTAGTTTTTTACTTATGTAACTTGTAACCTTTCGAATCACTTTGTTTGGAACACCACAAAACCGAACAATGGTATCAAATATACCAGTTCCATAGTGTTAAATAATACCAATATAATACCAATATGATACCAATAACTTATGATTAAGTCACGCTCGTAAAGGGTTAATATAAGTCATTGTGTTTGACATTCTAGTACCACACAAGTGGAACTTTTCTATTTTTAAGACATTCGATGTTTTATGAGATATAATACATTGTGTGGGCTTATAAAGCTTGGTACTCATATAGTAACATCTTCAAAAACTGATAAGCTTTTTTGAATTAGCTTTAGCTGAATTAGTGCGTCTTACCAGAGCACTAATTTATTGAATATAAAAAAATAATGCTATCAGTTTTAGTTATTTTTGTAAGAAATGCTTCTTAATGTATCACTCGTTGTTAATTGTCAAGTAAATAGCTATTTAGTACAGAATTTGTATTGTTTCGTTACTAAGAAGAGATTTAAGTAGCCATTAACGAATCTGAGTGAGCTAGGGCATAAGTGCGGATTTTCTTTACATGCTTTTAAGTGCCTTTTAATGTATACTAGAGATGTGGAGTGCGTTAATGTTGTGTGTTAATTAACTAAGTAGTTATAAAAGATAATAAAGTACTTTATAACTTCAAATCGTATTAACATAAATGACGCAAAATTACATTTTTTCGAAAACGGTTGGTTAATTGATAACTTGACCTAAATATCCTTAACTTCCAATTTTATAGGCATTAGATGTGGTATTAAAAATTTTGCAGTTCTGTTCAAAATGACGCGAAGTGTCCACAAAACCACAGTCTATGGGCTGATATGAAATTTCTAATTTTACTGCTAAAACATTTTTTATGGGCTTTCTGAAGCAACGATAAACGTAAATTGTAAAATATACATAGTAGAATATGAATGATATATTTAGCATATTAAACATAGTGAACCAAGTACACGTACATATATATGGGGCTTTACTTTAAACAAAGTTTCATAGTTTCATTAAAGTGTATAAAGCAAGACCGGGATGAATAGTTTATATTCGGCGGTGTTCTGATTCTAAGTGATCGGTAAAGTTCACAAGATCGCAACAACGGACGCGCTCGATATATTGACAGTGGTAAAATCTAGGCGTCCGTGCGTTATTATCGTTTGATAGTATTCGTTAAGCCAGTGTAAAAACTTTCGACAATTTTGACACTGACACTTCCACCAATCCGCATTGGGGCAGCGTGGTGGAGTACGCTTTAGGCTTACTCAGTATGAGGAGACGCTCGTGATCAGTAGTGGGCTATGAATAGGTTTATGCTTTGCTTTAATACGGTGTTATTTTAAAATACACAATTTTAGAGGAGGGCATTCTATAGATACAAAAAATATTTTACCTAAATTTTACGTTTTTTTACTTATAGTACTAGTAGAATGAAATTATAGATATTTATACTAATAATAAAACTAATAAAAAAAAAATATCTGAAAAATAAGATTTTTTGAAAATTCTGATGCAGGGAAGCTTTGTTAACAATATAGAGAGTAAAACATTTTTTTTGGATTTATTGTCT
The DNA here is from genome assembly GCA_018249125.1 of Asbolis capucinus. Lineage (NCBI taxonomy): Eukaryota > Metazoa > Arthropoda > Insecta > Lepidoptera > Hesperiidae > Asbolis > Asbolis capucinus. Next base: position 9,462 of record DWJZ01003433.1, read on the forward strand.
ATTATAGGTTTGTGCGTTAGAGCTTCACGCAAAAACCACTCGACAGATTTAGATGAAATTGGCTATAGCCGTAGTTTAAAACCCAAGAATGGTTATAAGATATGTATGTCCTGGAAATGGCTTAGTTTTCACAGGAGAACAGGTTAAAATTAGTATGGCAACTGTGAAACCAATAAACCAACGTAGATGAAATTTTGCATGCTTGTGGCTTATATAAGGACAATGGTTATAGGATATTTTTTTTCCTCGAAAGCTGCTTTGTTCCCATGAGATATTAGGTTAAAATTAGTATGGCAATTCTAAAATTCTGGACAACTCTTCTTCCAATGGGAAGTAAGGGTACTTTTTAGTATATAATAAACATAAAAACAATATTAATTTATGTAGAATGTATTTTATAAAAAAATCGATATATGTATAAGTCATAGCGATCTTTACCTACTCGATGCAAATTCAGTCTGGATTTTTTCAATCGAAATTGACAAATTTGCATTAAAAATAATTCCAGATCAAATGTGCACCGAGTATAGATTAGAACTACCCTCTAACTTTGCAATAATTATTATTAATTTATCATGGCGTTAAAACGGAAATAGTGTGACATACAATCGTTATTCGGACAATTATGTTGTAAATAAAACAATTACGTCAAATAGAGATGGGACATCGTGGGATTTGGGGTCCTGATGATGGGAAACGTGTCATCTGTAGTTCCGCTTCACTGGTGCGGGACAATGGCGAACGTAAGGTTTGTTTGTTGTTCTATGCGTGCCTTATCCCTAATAAACGATTATGTTAAAAAAAGCTAAAGAGTCATCAATAATTTATTTTTATAACTAAATTTTGAGAATGTGAGGTTCTGTAAAGACGCCTTGATAGTTAGGAATAAACTCGAAAATTGGTTTTCCTAATTAATCATATTCAACTTTTTATATACATTGCAACCCGTAACTATCCCACTACTGGATTCTGGTACTCCAGTTGCAATGTCAAGGGTACAGGCCAGACCATGCTGGCAAGTGCGGATTAGTAGACTTCACACATCTTTAAGAATTTCTGGAGAGCTCTCAAGAGTGCAGGTTTGATTGATAATCGATCAAGGAACGATGGACCGTTAAGGATTCTTTTTTCACATGAAAAATCCTATTCTATCATTGTTTTGTATATGATTTATTTATAGTCACAACATTATAAAATGTATCTGTTTTAATGGGGAAGCGTGTGGCATTCCCATGTATATGTACATACTTGGATCTATTTGTGAATATATATCTTTTATTTACCAAGATTTAACAGGAACACTGTTACTGCAAATGATGCACAACGAGTGCAATTGTATTTAAAATTTTGAGTTTTCAAATTTCTTGAGTCTTGTTGTTCTTCCTCCTTCTTGTTCATCAGCGATGCTGAATACTAACTAATACATTTTTCATAGGCTCGTCAACCAGTCACAATGTGATAACATGAGCTTTAATGACTATATTTTTATTTGGCTTTTTTATTTATTTCTTAAGCAGACAAACGAGAAGACGGTCACCTGATGGTAGGTGATCAACGCCGCCCACGAACATTTGCAACACCAGGGGCTTCACCATTGCGTTGCCGGCCAATAGGGAAGCGATGGACCTGCTTCTTGAAGGTCCCTATGTCATAGCTATCAGGGAACATCGATGCAGGGAGTTCGTTCCATAATTTACACGTACGGTAAAAAATGCCGTGAAAATCGACCCATAGACGAGCGACAGGTGTCCAGGTGGTGGTGGTACCTACTTTTGCATCAGGATGTACGGTGATGGAAATTCACTGCAGATATTAAGTTGAACAGTTCTTCAGAACATTCCCAATTTTACAGACGATATATCTGTATAGAGCTATAAAACCAGTGTGAAAAATATAATATTATACATGGACTTGTTCGTCTTCTATCACGACAAAGAAATCGCTATTCGCTTTCTGCATAGTCACCTTTACCAAAATCAGTAGCATCACTACCAGTCACCGTTAGTATCATAGACATCTCACATTAATTCCATATTTAAAAATTACACGAATCTATAAATCATTGAGTAAAAGGTTGCCGGTATCACACAATGAAACTACCTGATTCGTATCCAATAACTGTTGATTAACGATTTGTTGAGTGACTCCTATTCATCGCAACGTCAAAGGGTGAATATTAAACATTAATAAAGAGAGTATCCCTTTTCAGATTTCACCTCAAGCGTGGCCGACAACAAATGCCTAACTTCGTCTAATATTGATTCCGGACTGCATTGTGGAGGTGAGAATTTGTGTTGAGAATTCTGTCTTTCATCTCAGTGGTTATATATACATATATTTAGGTATAAAAATATTTCGATAGCCTACAGAAAATACGCTGTCATATGGATAGATAATATTAATATTAAACATTCATAAAGAGACTACCCCTTTTCACATTTCACCTCAAGCGTGGCCTACAACAAATGCCTAACTACGCCTAATGTTGATTCCGGACTGCATTGTGGAGGTGAGAATTTGTGTTGAGAATTCTGTCTTTGATCTCAGTGTTTATACATATATTTAGTTATTAAATTATTTAGATAACCGACAGAAAATACGCTATCCATCACACGTCGCACGCAAGGATAATATTAAACACTAGTTTCTGCCAGCGGTTTCGCTCCTGTAGATTAAAATAGTCTTTATGTTATCCCAGACTATGAAAATAATAAATATTTTTGGACAACTCACACACGAACATCTAACTCCAAACTAAGCGCTTGTGCTATGGTGATCAGACAACAGTTGATACATAAATATTTTTAAACACATACTTATATTATATAGTAGATATTTACGCTCAAAACAAACATTCCTGCTCATCACAGAAAATTTTGACCTGGATGAAAATCGAACCCTCGACCTTTCGGCGTAGCAGTCAGGTTCACTAACCACTAGACCAACCGGCAAATAATCTATCTCCGATACTGACCATCGAAAATGTGTATTGATTCCAAAAATCAATACACGTGACATCTTAATAAGCTCTCCCTTCCTCCACGTGATATTTTGTGATTTTTTCCAGAACCCCTCCACCTTTGGTCACAGCCTCTAAACAAGAAAACAAGCACGAAAAAGTAATCGAACTGACTACAATCTGAATCTCGGTAAGAATTCTCACGTCCATATGCAAATGCGTTGTCACGTCCGTGTGTCACAGAGAACGGCTATCGAGGCATCGTATCAGAACACCTACGACTGAAGTTGTCGGACAATGTGACGTGGACACGACGCATCCGACCGTCGTCGACGACTGATCGTGACCAAGATACACTGAAATTGAAATCTTTGACTGACCGACAATCGCCTGTACCTGATTTTTGTTTGGCTCAAGTCTTGTTCCTTTTGATCAATGACCTTGTGATCAAAATTGATCAAATTTGTGATTTAGAAATACGAAAACCCTGTAGACTTGTGTATGGAGGGGTACCAGGTGTGATTTCCACCTAAATAGATATTTGTTCTCGGTTCATGGACTTTATTTGTGTGAAAAATTGTCTAATACCCGCGACATAGAGACACTATAACAATTCTTTTTAATACAATAATTGTAATAACCCATACGAAACAATATTCATTACAAATATTTATAGAAAGAAAGTACATTGTAATTAAGTAAATTTTAGTATTTATAAGTTAAGACAAATATCAACAATATAATTAAGACAGCGGATATTTATCTGCTTACACGTCAAGACTTGTCGATAATCAAATTTAGGCACTGCTTTTATTCGCGCAGTCACATCGATAACAACGACAATAAAACAAGATTGGTTGTTGATATTTCCTTTAATTTGAACCCGTATTAAATGGTACTGGTACCTTTTTATTGTGAACAAGAGGGATCCTTGAAACAGGATTCGACTGATGAATTAAAATTAAGCCTATATCGCTTTTAAATGGAGCAGTGATTGCGGTTTGACGCTTTTTATCATGGAGGTCCTGACTTCGAATCCTGTATGGATATTTCATTTTCAAAATTATGTGTTTACTAGTGTCCACATGGTAAGTGTAAAAAGTAGCCTATATTTTATTCCAGAAAATAGTCTATCTCTGTGCTAAATTTCAATCACACCTGTTCAGTTTTTGCATGAAGGAGTAACAAATCCGTTTACTATCCATCCATCCTTACAAACTTTTGCATTTATAATATTAGTTGTCATTTGCTTCGATGAGGAAAAACAGATGATAGGCATGAGTTATGATGATGGAAGATGATCAGACATCAGTGCTCAGGTGGGGAGGCATATACCACCACCACCACCACGGTGCTCCAATTTGGATTTTGGAAGTATAGTGGTAATTTTTTTCGGTTTTCTTATATAAGTGGCCCTTCTCGTAAAGGTTGTCAACCCCTGGCTCAACTCGGCAATCGACCCAATCCACGAAGCTACGAGCACTTGAAAATGAAACAATACAAAAAAATCCAGTGATTATACTACACTTATAAAGTTTAATTAGCTATTTAAATGTTACATTCAGTTGGTTATATATCAACAAGTTGTTTAGATAGGCAGATCAATAAATGACCCTATTTCGGCTACGAACAATCGAGAGCAATACAGCACTTTTACGACACCTCGTTAGCTACGAGATAAAAACCTAAATAAGTTCATTAGTATTGTTTCAGGAACATCGATATCTATGTATAAATAAAAACTAATGTTTTTTGAAGTTACACTTCTTTTGGTGCGTTAAGAAAAAATTATGAGTAAATTTTTACGATGTGCGCCGGCACAAAAACCGACACCCAGAAGTTAGCTAATATTTTATTTATTTTCTGTTATTAGTGCCGGTTTTTTCTACAAACGTAGGATTGCGCTAAACATAAAAATTTTAGAATGATTTTTATATTGTTATGCCAAAACTTCTGATGTGTGTACATAAGTACACACCCTTTTTTGGTATTTGACTTTATTGACTTTGAAATGTAGAAAACGCACTGATGTTACAGCAATTTTGTTCAGAATTCTCTGAAAGAAGTTTTGGTACCAAAATTATGGCTTTTGGGGTACATGGTTGATGAGTTGATGTGTAGCAACGCCCGCCGGATACAGCTAGTTGTATTTTAAAGTGGGAAAATACGTCACTAATACGCTAACGTAACGGCGAAAAGAAACTAAGGGGTTTTTTCGGCAGTAAGCGTAGTACAGAAAGCTTTCACATTACTGAATCAATATGCTATCTTGTAAACGTACATATATATATAATTTATACAACTAAACTGAACAAATTTCATGATATAATATGTCACAAGTAATACAGAGTAATTACCATTTTTATGTGACATTAATTGTGACAGATAGAAATGGCGCGTTTACTTTGACGCAATGTCTGAAGTGACAAGCCTCAAATGTCAGTTTTGCTGTAGCTTACGAATTAAAATATCTTTGTGTGTTTGTTCTTGATGTATGTGTGCAGCTGGAACAAATTTTGCATATCTTTGAAGAGTTTTAACGTATCTAAATAATATCATTTTATATGAACCGTTACATAATTTTTAATGACATTATCACTACGGAACCTTAAGCCCAAAAATTAAGAAGCGGTCGACATAAATAAACGTCGAACGCTGATTGCCAATAAACAAACTCGATATTTTGTGTCATATAATCTGATATGATATGAAAACGAGGTTGAGAGCGAAATTCTCGTTAAACGTATACAGAGGAGGCGCGTGGAAGGCGCGCGTATGAGACGAGTTTGCCAGTTTTAGGGTTTCTTTCCACCGCTGTGTGCTACTTTGCTATAGATATGATATCCACCTATCATATTTCTTGGTTGGTTTAAAATATTGATGAGTTCTGCTTGATTTTGTCATGCTAAAAAAATATATCTATGGTATTATTGTTTTTTTATCCTTTTTAAAATTATCATGCAAAAATTGTTCGGGCCAGGGTCTGGCAGTTAACAGGGGGTTGAGCTATGTTTTTAATATGAACGGATTAAATCTGTGATGTATGTAGTAGCTAAATGGAGGTATATAACGAGCCAAATACGAACAGTAGGTGTGGTTTGTTCTCCTCATCGAAAGCATTAGTTTCTTTCTTCGCTACCTCACTGCGAAGCATCTTCATAGCATATTATTCAAGCTAAAATGAGTACAAATCCCACAGAATCTGAAACCTCTAGTTCGGGTATCTTGCAAAGATTTTCTCCTCGAAAAAAAAAGGTATTTGTAATATATTTATGAAGATCAAAATTTTTTGTGTTTACAGAAAGTCGGATCATTGAGGAGAAACGACGAAAGAATTTTCTACTCTATCTGCTACATCGCCCCGTTCAATGAAAAATAATACATCAGACCAAACTGTCAGTTTCATAGCTTAGCTTTCACATCGCATCGCTCATCTCTGGTGTAAAAGCAGCTTTAAACCGTGCCTTAATTACGGCAAGGCGTTATCGAGAAGGAATGTGCACACACGACATTGGTATTAATTTTAATGGAAGAAGTGTGCGCCCGAATAGCACCTGCCCAAGTCGTCGGCTTACTGAAAACTAGCAGCCATAAGAAACTATAGAACTGGGTGTCTTATTAATATTTATATATTATGATTAAGCTGTTGATCTACTTTGAAATACTGTTATGTTAATACATACACAATACATATTATGTTTCTGTCATATCTCACAACAGTAGCTGGTATAACGTGTTCTCTAATTGTCTTATAGGAATGTAAAATAATTAAATTTGTATAAGAACTGATGAAAAAAGTACTGCAAGTAAAGGTTCATTAACATATTTCATAAAATTAAAATGATCTTTTTGGATGTTGAAAAAACTATGGTATGTTTGAAATGTACTGAGTTTCTTACAAGTTTGAAAAGTTTCGTGACTGTTACCTAATACATCTGCTACGATTTCACACCTAAACCACTGCACCGATTTTGAAATTAGCCTGAAAAAAGCCTTGAAGGGATTGAAATAGGGAATCAAAGTTTGTATGGAAGTTTGTCAGTTTCAAATATAAAATCATAAAACTTTGTATTTATGCATTTAATAAAAAAATTATGAAATATTGTACAAATAGCGGTTTATTTTTCAATAATCGGACAAACGAGCAGGCAGATCACTTAGAATTAGGCCAGATCAGACACTGGACCGCCGGATCGGATCGCAGCCGCAAATACTCTATGACTGAAGTGAAAGACCGGCACGTGTCTGGAAGACAAAGAAAGAAGAGAAGCAACTTTATAAAATTGAATAAACTGTGGTAACTCGTTGCATCTACTGGTATTTACATATCCGAGGCATACCAACAATATGAGGTATATTCGGCACGGGAAACAGAAGATGCATGAGCAGGAGGAAGATTAAAATACGGAAAAAGAAGTAGACGGAAAGGTCTTTGTGTACAGAATAGCTTCAACCCATTAATGACTGGGTCATTGAGGCCTGGAGCATACTCTAACACGCTGCTCCACGGGTTGGTGGAGGTGTTAGTGGCCAACCCAAGAGTCATAAGGTTTTAGGCCGCCCGAAGGACTCCGACATAGCTTAACGATTGAAATCTAACGATAACAACCGTGGCCGATTTCAGGTGCCCTCCGAAGCACGGAAACGTTCA
>DWJZ01003434.1:0-17068 GCA_018249125.1 Asbolis capucinus
AGTTTGACCTGGGTGGGAATCGAACCCACGACCTCCGGTGTAGTAGTCAGGTTCACTAACCACTAGACCAACCGACCACTAGACAAACATACACTGCAAGATTAATATAAGCTTGTAAAAATCGTATAGTTCTTTTCATCCCCGCGAGAATATTACCAGAGGTACATTTTCCGCTAGTATTCTTCTAGTATCAGTCCTATTGCTTAAAGTCTCGAAGGAAATAAAGACATAATAGGGTTTTATGATTTCTCCGTTCCTATAAATTATTGCTTTATTTTATTCCTAGCCTTTTGTATTGGGTAAAATTCGTATCCCTTGAGATTATATATATGGAGTCCGGCCACGTTTGGAGATCCGTACATCAAGTATATATTCTGTTGATTCTAGAATAGTTTTCCTTATAACTTTATTATGTAACTAGTTTCTACTTGCAACTTTAACATAATGTTATTTTAGACTATAATCTATCTCTGTGCCAAATTTCATTCAGATCCGTTCAGTAATTTTTGCGTAAATGAGTAACAAACGTCTATACATCCGTTCTCCCTAACTTTTGCATTAGTAATACTAGTGTCCACTCGAGGCATCGCCTGCGTGGTAGTTACAATAATAAATAATAGTCTATGTTTTATTCTAGCCTATAATCTATTTCTGTGCTATATTTCATTTTTATCCGTTCAGTAATATTTGCGTGAAAGAGTAACAAACATTTGGCCATTTACACAGATTCTTTAATTATGTTTTTCAAATTGCTAAAGCCAATTTGAACAAAATTACAAAAATTCTTTTGCGTTTATAATATGACTAGATATTGGCGTCTCTTCATTTCGGAAGAAGATAAGATGAAAAGTACACAATAATTCTTCTCGTCATATAAGCTACAAACATGCACAATTGTGTCTAAAATGGTCCAGTGGTTTCAGTCACACAAATTTTAACGTATTATCCCACGGGAACAAAGCCATTTTCTGGGATGAAACCTATCCTATAACCATTCTCGGGTTTTAAACTTCGATTACACCACATTTCATCTAAATCTGTTCAGTGCTTTTTAAGCGAACCTCGAACAGACAGACAAAAAATAAATAAAAAAAAAGTTTTGATCTCTATATCGATAACAATGTCAATCATCAACATTTTCAGAAAATACTGACTGACTCTAACCCTGTTCATTGACCCTGTTACAGTTTAATCATTAGTATAAATATAGAATATCAACTTCTACCTATCAGTTGCTAACGAGTGAGCGAGGGTATAAGGTATTTAGGAGGCCTAGACTGTACCATACTTCAATACTGATCGGTGGAGGAGTTAGTGGCCAAACCAGACGACAGAAATTTTTATTACGGCCCAAAAGCTACGTCATTTAAATATTACTTGGGACTGACTCCTTAACGTGCCCTTCGAAGTACAAAAGCGCTGAAGAATCTTTACAATTAGCAGTCACCTACCGACCGCGCTCACCGTTGCCTAACTTTTCCGATCACTTACGATCGATACAAGCCGCTGAGCTATCACTGCTTTAACTTTTTTTAGTATGGAATATTTAATGCAATTCGCATCACTGTATATATTTATTCACCAACAGCCGTCTGCTCATAAAAATCATACGTGATTCTATTTTATATAGTTTTTCTCTGTATTTCTGGATCACACTCATAAAACAATATACAGTCGTTTTGATATTTGTGTCTGTGAAAGAATAATTGACTTTAGTGCCATACACATAAGACTTATTATTGTTTAACAACGCAAATATGAGTAGGAGAATAAGAAAGTGTCAAAGAAACCGACCCTGAAAAACATAGATTATGTAGACAAAGAGATGGAGTTATGAAAAATGGTAATACAGATGTAGTTAGATTACTATCTCTTGTAGCAATTGCCAATAAATAAAAAGCTAAATATCTTTTCAGTATGTCTTACGTTTGCCAAGCTTACACAGTTGTAAATGTCTAAATGTTTGGTAACACATGTTTTCAATGTCTGGCTCTTGCAATAAAAGGTATTTTGTGAATAGGCTATTTGACAACATTGTAATTATACTAAAAATTATAGTTATCCTTATAGATAATAGCATAAAGAAGCATATTTCACTTAATTTCACGGTACTTTATGTTTATTTTTGCTTAATTTTGTGAATTAAATTTCGACAAATTGTTGATATTTTATCTGTAACAGAAACTCTCATGATTGGTTACAACTCTAGTTACGTTACCTGCCTGTAAAACCGGATTATGTTAGTTATGACTTCCAGTGCCAGGTGTTCGGCGACAACATAAAAATATTAGTTTTTGGGGCGGTTTTTAAAATTCAAACTTTGCCGTTGATTTACAAATACAAGTGGTTCTTTTTTCCCAAAAATATTAACGTAGTATACTTATTATAACATATAAAATCACCTAACAAAATTTTAAAAAATTGTCAAATAGCTTATTGTGAACCAGTAGTGACCTACACCTCATAAAAAAGTTTGACAATTGACGAATGTTCGAATCAAAATTTGTTGATTCGAATCAAATTTTGCATAACGTATTCATTATACAGGCTCGATTAATACCAAGGCTACTAATAAAAAACAAACCAAAAGGCCGTGTGATTGAATGTATGTATTTCGTGGTGGCACTTATCTTTGCGTCTTTCATCTTTGCGTAATTCTCTATTCTCGACGCGACGCTACCCTTCAACTAGGTGAGCGCGACCTTAATAAAAGTAATGATTTTATAAGCTCCATCTCATAATTTCACGAATCTATGGTAAATAGTGCGTTTGATGTTAAATTGTGAATTTGTAAAGGTGGAACTTAAAAATATTATTATACTCGCAAAGTCATATAACTGTCATCCAAGATCATTACTTCGATAATAATTTCATGGGTATTTGGACAGCTTCATTTGAGAATTGAATTGAATCAGTTCATATTACATTACAGCTCATTTGAAACTGCAATTGTTTTCATAAAATATTAACTGACTTTTTGTATGAAGATGGTCGATGTTGTATTCTGAAAAAATAATAGTGATTTTTTACAATACACCTACAGTGCAAATATTTTTTTTATATCATATAATTATACATACTTATATGTTACAACTTTTTTCCCCGACTGTGTTATACAACCCCCTCATAATACAAAATGTTATGTTTATATTTTCGGTAATGAAGAAATTCCATCCATTCATTTCAAGTAATTATTCGCAAAAAACAGAGCAATTTTGTTACTGAACTTCTATTCCACCTCTGCACCAAGTTTCATCAAATCGGCTCAGTAGTTAAGGTGTGAAAGTTAAAAGACAGACACCGCGTTCGCGTTTATAATATCAGTTAAGATGAGATCAATTCAATATTGCGGGTATGTTACTAATACGAAACCTCAATATAAAAATTAAGTAACAAAACTCTTATCAACTTTAATTCTTCACTTTTACACGTACTTTTACAGTAAAGAAAAGAACAAGAAAGAGTCTTGCCGTGACCACGACCCATGCAACTGGGTCGAAACTGGTCATGAGTAACCCGTTAAAAAGGTTTTAAAAATGTATACTGTCCACGATAATGAAAGTTTAAAATCTGTAAAGAAAAAAATTCTTAATTAAAAAAAAAAGAATAAAAAATATTCCGTAAAAAGTACAGAGTAAATCTGGTGTATTTTAATACTCTTAGCAGTGTTTTCCACAGAGACATAAGTGAATTACATTCTTGCATTCAACCCCCAACATTCTCTAGTTGTTGAAATGGAAATGTAGATTGTAGAGGAGAAAAGAATGGAATTGTATTCATTTCAAACCAGTGGGGTTACTATTACTAGGGTTATTTAAAAACTAGTAAAGTAACTATTAAAATTAACTGCTTTATTTATATTAAATACTGATTGTTTTACTGATGGCGTAAGATAAGATAGCTTACATATCATTTTTGATATCCCAAATAAATAAATAAATATTTCAGAACAACGTTCACACGGCTATCTGACTAACTAAACATTAGATGTTACTACGGTGATCAGACAACTGATAAACATACATAATATATTTTTTTAAATGCCTCCCTTTATAGATATTTTTATTACATCCAGACACAGAACAAACATTCCATGTAAAAAAAGACGTGCGATTTTACTCCGTACACTATAAAAAAAATCTTTTAACAGATCTAAACTTCTTAACAACAGATCTAAACTTCTAGAATTTCAATGAAATTATTATTAAGATTACAGTATAAAAAATTCCACTTTTCTATATGGTATATCAATTTTAGTACATGTTATTTTATTGAATAACCTTTAGTTACTACGATATTAGATTCCTGGTTGCTGCAGATATTAGTATGTCATTAATATTGGTTCTCGGAACAAAGATGTTATACATACATATGTGTTGTCCAACCATACACGACAAATATGCATAGGCACGTGATTTTTAATTTATTAGGGTGGCGTACAACTTGATCTTCAGTCCGCAAGACAAGGGTAATATGCCACTGAAGTTCACGTGCATGGTGTTACTCCATGTAAGAATTAAATACTACTTCCAACTTTCAGGGCCCCTAATAGTTATTAAATGTCTATTTAACGATATCGTTACACAATCTGGTGAACGAGAAAAATGATTTCATGTACGCTTTTAGCGAGGTGCCCTTTTGGAAGAAATATTAGGCAGGATATTAATATATTTAGGTTGGAATATATTTTGAAATTTTATTAAATAACTTAGCGAAAAGCTTGTATTATATCTGTGACAAATTATACATTTTTAATACTAAGGGTATCAGTGGTCGCACGAGAACTGAACTGACTATGGGCAAACATTTTGCGAGGCACTCTGGTGGCGTAAGAAGATTCATAAAGAAAAAACAAATTTCGCCACCCTGTGGAGGGACTAATGGGTCCGATTTAAAAATCTGTCGTATCAGTTGGGTATTGAAAATGCGAAAGATGGAAGCCTGGATCATAAAACTATCCGGGACGGCGTTATTTTTTGATGTGAAATCTCGTGCGGGAGCGAGGCCCCGTACACTGCGGGACCGCGCATAGGCAATGGCCTATGTACCGCCTATGGGTCTCTGCACTGAAGATGCAACAGAGAGATGGACGGGCATACATCGTGAAATTATAAAGTATCAGAATCTTCAAGAGAACCCCAAAATGTCTGTTAAAATTCCAGTTACAAATTTGCATTACTAATAATTTAATTATCTACAAGTGGAATTGATGAATTCAGTCTTGATGAACAAATAAAAATAGTAATGTACAAAATTTTTGTATCTCAGTAGTACTATAATGAATACAAAACTGCTATTTGAGTCCTTTTTGCGTATCTGTTTAATCTATGTATATTAAGTTTGACATATGTTTTACAAGATGGCAGTACCAAACAAAAATGTCTAGAGTTGACATCTATGGTTATAATATCGTTGACTTAAACCCCAGAAAGGAAGAAGCCAGTTATATAGTAGTATATACTAACATTCATCCAATTTACAAGCTTACAAGGTGAGAGGAGTAAGTATGAAAGAAGATTATTTGTGAAACCTTATTTTGTTAAGCTGTTTACGCGCGTTCATAGCCCTGGGGCTTGTTTTGATTGTAAATTATCGAAAAAGCTAAGCAAAAGCACAAAAAAATCATGAAAAGCCATCGGAGGCCTTTGAGATCAAAACTTCCGTCATGTAAAGCCGTCGGTCCTGATCGTTATGGTCAGACAGTAATCGTTAAGCCATGTTGGAGGCATTAAGGTGGCTTAAAACTTCTGACACTTGGATTGGCGACTAACCCCTCTACCAATCCGCTTTGGAGCAGTGTGGTGGAGTATACTCCAGGCCTCCTCAGGAGAGACCCTTGAGTGGGCCAATGATGGGTTGAAGCCAATAGTTACATTGCTTTAAAACAGTATTATTAAATACTACAGTCCGCCTACGGCTTCGCTTGCGTGGTATTGATAAAAACTAGCCTATACATATTCCAGACTATAATCTATCCCTATGCCAAATTTCAGTCAGATCTGCTAAGTAGTTTTTTTGTGAAGGAGTAACAAACATCAAAGTGTGATTCAAATTATTTATTTCATCTTAGGAATTAATAGCTCACTTAATGTTCCTCCATACATCCTTCATCCACCCATCCATCCTCACAAACTACCGTCACAATCATTTATAAATTTAGTATGATAATTGCATTGTTATTGTAAAACTTCAACATGGGAAAAAAAAAACAAAACTTATTAAAAATATTTAATAACAAGCTATAATTATAGATCCATAATACAAAGAAACACATAATCTCGTAACTGTAATGATAGCCATTAAAGAGTTTCCCTGTCTGGAGCCAATCCTGAACGTAGTATCAGTCATACTTGTTATAAAAATGCATGGTCATCAGGATGGAAGGCTTGCAAAATTTCAGCTCCGTATCGTAAGAGGAAGTGACTTTTATAATTTGACCCGTAACAAACAAATATATCTACAACTAATATACAAACATACACTGCAAGTTAAATAAAAGCTTGTAAAAAAATACTCGTGACAAGACAACAAATATATCCATCACGTCAATCCTGGCCGACAAATGAACTAGGAACCTCTTGCTTAACATAGTCTTTAACTGTACAGGGCCTCGAGACAGATGCTTTTCTGTTATCGTTCACGCCAAACGTTCAAAAACGTATGTATGTGAATATTTCACGTAGAAAAATATGGCGTCTGTTTTTTCGCAATAAACGTCATTCCCATTTTTTAAATACCCGTTTGGCGTGAACGATACACACACGTGTCAGAAAAGACATTTATCTATACTCGACGCAAATCAAATCTGGAATGTTTCCGATACAAGCTTAATTTTGTAATAGCATATCTATTGTACAGTCAGTGCGTTATAGATACACCTTTATATTCCCGTAATCGGCTTTATTCAGCTTACACAACAGTTCGACACGCTTGCACATGTTTAACATAAGCTGTTGTTTCTGTTTGTTGTTATTTTACGTTATTTAGAAGGTTGTATGCAGTTTATATATCAAATATCTTTGAAATGTCTGTTTAGAGGGCGCTTGAGTATAAATACAATTTAAGGGGGAAGGATTTAGTGAAAAAATTATACCTTACAGACGCGGTAGGGGATTTTGAATGACATGTTACGTAAGTTTTAATTAAAATACGATTTATACATATGTATATTGATTAATCAGAATACAAAACTATTAATACTAAACAGATGTAAACATAATAAAATTATACCCAAAATTTAGACTAAGCTAAACTAAAATAAATGAAAATTATATATAAAAGATAATATAAAAGATGATTTAGATATATAATAGATAACATAAAAGATTATTAAAAAATATGATTCTTATTTTTAAATAACGGTTACTCGGGTGCATGTTAAGTGATTTTTAGAGGAGGTAACCTAATAATTGAATGCCACCTAACCTATATCACAATAAAAACATATCTAGTGTATTCGTTACTAGTTAGTACACTTGACATACATATTTTATCACATATATTAAGGCTTTTGGTAGATCAACAACTACAAAGTAATATGTGAAAAGGGTTATTTTTTTTTGTTTTTCGGCACAACATATTTCTAAAAATAAAATATAGAGTTAAAAAAATTTTTGCACAGGTCACTGAGTATACAAAAAAATATTATTCTTCAACATATGTACATACATATGTATTTCAAGAAGGTTCCTACTTTTGACAAAGCTTAATATCCTTTTGTGATAATTAGGCATAAGTTATAGCCATTTTATCACTTAGTCCATGGGTTCTTACCTAATTATTACGCCATTCTAAACATACAGCATCCACCGAAATACGTATTGAACGTTCCTGTAGGCGTTTATTGTAGCCATCCGATCCACACTTCCGAACATTCCACGCGTTTGAATTTCGAACTTGCTCCAGTTGGTAACGGGCCGGAGCGCGCGAACGCGTTGACAATTTCCGTGCCACTCGCAGTTTAAAAAAACAAAATGGTGCATTTTCTTTTTTAAATCCAATGATTTTTTTATGCAGCCAGTCGCTTTTGTAAATTTAACGAAAATGTATATAAACTACTATGATTTACTAGAATAAAATGGGGTACCACAAAAAAACAGATATTTTTAATACCAATAATTCTTTAAAAGAAAATCATTTTTTTGTACAAGTTTTAAGACGCATTTTTTTTACAGCTAGTGATGTGAATATTGGTACGAAGAGATAACCACTAAGTGATGCGCCAAAATAATATCTTAATTTTGCTTTTTAATTGTTGCAGACTACCCAAATTGATGATGAGCAGATTACCAGTAAGTTTCTTTTTTTTATATTTCATATTTTATAAGAACCTTAATCCTAGTGCATATTAAGCTAAGGTACAAAAACAAAAATATTAAATTAAATTAAAGCGTGAATAACTCAAATTTACTTGTTAGATGTCGCTCATAAATAAAATGGGATCAGCTTTCGAACATAAAAAATGACTCCACTTAGTAAAAATTTCTAGGATAACATAAAAAAATACAGACGAATTGGGAACCGCCTATTTTTTGAAGTCCTATTTATGGATATTAGTGATAATTATACCTAGAAATAATTTCACCGCATCCAGCTCCACGTAGTTTTCAAAATATCAGTATTTTGTAACTTTGTTTTTTATTAATAATATCTAATGATTTTATATCAATTTAAAAGATATACATACTGAAGACTTTTCCGGCCACCTCTTTTTTTTAATTTTTCCCAACATCAATTGGAATTTACAAATTAGCAATTAAAAAAAGAATAAAAAAATAACGTCCTTAAATATGGCTTGGCTATTCCTGCCTACTGTATCAGAAAGGTAATAGAAAGTTATTGCTGTTTTAATAAAGACAGACGTACACTGACATTCCCATGCCAGTAACTGTAACGTAACTAATCTGTAGACGCTTATAAGTTTAGTACGGCTTCAACCCATTAACGGCCGACTACTGAGCACAGATTTCTTGTTTTTACTGAGGAGGTCTGAGCATGCATACTGCTCCAGCGCGGAAGGGTAGACGGTTTAGTACACCAAGAGTTGAAAGTCTCTGTCTCTCTGGTCTCCAATGTGGCTGAACAACTGCTAGGATAAGAACCATGTACGTACACTCCGTAGCTACTCCGTAGCACGGAAGTACTTAAGATATTTTTGTACGCTTGGCCTTACGGATGTTACATAATATATTATACATATATTCCAACCTGATCGTTTAACGACCTTGTAAAATGAAATATTGATGGCACCGTTTAACCAATTATAATATGTATTCAGGGTACAGCGTGTTGGAGTATGCTCTAGGCCTAATACTTAGTAGGCTCATGACGTTATTAGGAGAGGCCCATGCTTAGTACTGGGCTATTATTGGGTTAAAGTCATAATAGAATAAATAGAATATTTCATTGATGATTTCATGAAAGTTTGTATGGAAGACGCCATAAATGAAGATATGTGAGCGGGGGTGGGGTAGGGGGAAAGAGCTTTTGTAACACGCGGACGATGTCAGGGGGAAAAGCTAGTATTTTATAATACCCAAAATCTTCAATCTTCAAATGAAATTAAATGAAAAGTGTTTATTTCGTCTTAGGAACCAAAAGCTCACTTAACGAAAGTTAAAATGTTAAAATACAAAGTCCCTACTTGAGTTATAAATTTATTAATAAAATATAAAAAAAATAATTATGAATTCTTTGATAAAGCCTAAAGTCGCGATAGACAATACCTACTAACTAGCTTCCCCCGCGTGATATGTTGATAAAAAAATTCTATAATGCTAATGTGCTATCAATATTGTAACCCATAACAGTCCCATTACTGGGCTCGGGTCTCCCAATGTGAGGGTTACTGGCCATTGTCCACCATAAAGAGCGGATTGGTGGACTTCACCTTTGAGAACTTTATGGAGAACCTTCAGGAGTGCTGGTTGCTTCGCATGTTTTCCTTCAGGGTAGCAATTGGTAATCAACTCCAAATACACATACATACCTTTGAAAATTAGAAGCACGTCCCGGAACCCAGAGCCTCTTGTTCGAGAATCCAACGTTCACAGAACTAGGCTATCACTGCTAGTAAAAAGAATAATCTACTCGTACCTCTGTGCCAATATTTCATAAAAATCCGGCCAGTAGTAGAAAGAGCAACAAATATTAATAAGTTAGGAATATACCTATAAATGTCTACTGATGTTGCTAACAAGGACCCAAGTACAAATTTATACGAACCAATGTCGGTCTTTAAGTAGACGCTTCGTATTGGTTTTCGTTCAGAGTTCAGGAAGAAGACACATTAAAGTTTAAACGAGAGTATTCACTGGAATTTAATGATGATTGCAATTGTAGTTGTGACCCACATCAATATCTTAACACCGACGTGGAAAATAAAGAAAGAAGAAACGTGATTCCAATCTCGAAATACTTTCAGCCTTATTAAACCTAGAAATCTGTTTGTTCCCCGGTCATATGAATATTTCTTCAATCATGAATGTAATTTATGTTTTCCATATAAATAGTAAATCCTATAGAATTTGTACTAGTGCATAAGTATGAGTAGGTGATTTTATTAAAAGGAGTTACCATTATTTATCATGGATTGTTGTCATATCAATAATAAAATTTATAAAAGAATAAATTATAAAAAAGTGGGGCAAATATTGCAATCCTAGTAAGAATTAAAAGGCTTTTTTACTGTAGTTTTGGATTATAATTTATTACTATATCAAAGACAAATTACGAATTTAAAAAGTGGTGTCAGTTGTGAAAAGATCTCAGGTTATCTAATTTTTATTTGTTTTTTATTTACATTTTTTTAATATTACTTGGACACAAGCACTCATACTCATAGACCGCCGGGCACCGGCAGACAAAAATAATAATTCTATAAAAAACATAATATTCCTATGGATATATTTTTTAGCGGGACAAAACCCAAAATAATTTAACCCAATTAATAAGCAAAAAATTAAGTATAAAAACATACAATTCTTATATGTTGACCGAGAGAATATGGTACTAAAAAAATTATAGGAAATCCCCAAAAAGCCTCAAGTAATCTTTCCAGTTCGAGTTACAATAATGTTCAACAAACTTTTTCCTCCAACTCCACAAAATGAACTGAAAGAAAGGATTCCTTCGAACATGGCTTTTTCATTAAACTTGTTACGAATTAGATTAGCCTCGGCTTTGTAATTTCGTATTGAATACGAATATTTTTACAAATGTCGCAAAGTTTTAATAAGCCTTATTTTATTCACTACAATAAATATACGAATGTAATTTATACGAATTTTAGCGGCACTTATAATAAACCGTACAGATACCACGAAAAGAAAATATTGAAAGCAAATATTTTATACGTCAAACAAAATACGATGAAACCAGAAGATTTCCTAATCTGATACAAAACAAAAATATTTAAAAACACAAGCTTTAGTTATAGATCGCATACAAAGAAATACACGTAATGTACTGTTAACCATTGAGAAGTTCCCTTGTCTGAAGCCAATCCTAAACGTAGTGCTACGTCATGCTTATCATAAAAATGCAATTTCATCAAACCGGAAAGTGTATGCAAAATTTCAGCTCCGTAGTGTTAGAGGAAGTGGATCTAATTAAGCTTGCAAGATTTCACCCGACCACTTAAAAAATAAATATACTGACATATTAATATACAAACATACACTGCAAGTTAAATAAAAGCTTCTAAAAAGGTAATGATGTGGCAAACATAAACGAACTAATATCACTCCTTATTGACGAAGCACTTTTCATAACCGTACAGAAACTTCTAGAAGTGTCCTCAAATTCAGTCCTTTGCTTCTCCAACAGTGCTCAGGCGCGCCTTCAGCATGTTCGACTCAAGTAAGCAAGGCCGCATCGAGAAGGAAAAGGTCAGAACCATCCTCAACACAATGGTCCACAGCTATGACGACAACGAGTTGGACCAGATGCTGGACAACGAAGATGCTGATGGTAAGCTTAAGACTAAATAATTGGTTATGTTATAAGCAGACGAACGAGTAGACGGATCACCTGATGGTATGTGATTAACATTACCATTAACATTACCAGGCTCATTAACGCGATAGCAACCAGAATAGTAATGATAGACGTACGGAAGACGTAGAAATAAGGAAAACAATACACACAAATACTAACAGATTCAAGGCGCTAATACAACATATCGTTACAAGTCGGGTCACAGAAAAAGATTGAGAAACTCATTGCCTGTAGATTCAGCGGCTTGTGTTCATCGTAAGTGATTGTCAAAGTTAAGCTACAGCGGACGAGGCACTCAAAATGGGTCACAGCTAGTGCCAAAAAGTAGGTCTTTCTGTACTTCGGACAGCACGTAAATCCGTTGTCCGTCCGGATTGGAATTGTTAGTGAGATACGTTAAAACATGTCAGAAAAAACCTGCCGACACCCAAGTATTGGACATTTAGAGACGCATTGGAGCAGCTAGGCTCCTCAGTTACGAGGGATTTCATACAAAAAGCATCGTTAAACCTGCACTTAAAATTCAATTACAAATCTGCACCTGGCTAACGAGGACAATGGCTAATGACATCTCACAATGAGTATTCTCTATCTCAGTGTTCGAATCCAGTGGAGCAGTTAAGGATTGCGATGACAGACATAAACTCAGAGAGCGAAACACAAGGGCTATTGCCGACTGTAGACATGACGAAAATAAACCAAGCCGGCGTGTAAAGTTGGGTTTTTACTGCCGTGGCATTAAGAGTTATCGTCACTGGGGGTAATAACGGCACTTGATTGCACGGGAACAACCGTTTGATGTTTTGTGCAATGAAGTGTTAATGCCAGAACGAACAAATTACTCAGCAGATCAAGGGTTTTATACACTATTTAGGGTATAAGACACCGTAAATATATACATAATATTAGGATAGTGTTAAACTGATCGCCGTCTATACATGGAAAATATTTGGAAGAAATTAAGGGCAGCGGCGTACCTATACCTTCTGAGGCCTCAGGCAAATTTATGGGATATGGCCAAAGAAAAATCGTCACCGAGATGATACTGAAGAAGTGATATTAATTTTAGTTTAGCATTTACAAGATTAATTGTAAAAATATTAGTTGTAGGTTTTATTGATTTTAAGTAGTCATATAAAATTAATATTCTTTACAAAATTTTGTTGAAAATGTTTGGCCAATTTTGAGCTCACAGCTAATCAGAATGAAGGCCCGTGGCATTTGCTAGGTATTTTGCCAATCTTGCCATCCTATAGTTACGCTACTGACTGAGGTTTTTAGTAATATGCAATTTTTTTATTATGCTCGTTTTTTGGTTTCTCTGTTTTTTGTGTCCGAAGATTCTCATAACCATAAATCCTACGGCTTTACCTGTCCTCCGAAACACGGAAGAGCTCAAGAAAATTTTGCTATCAACGGTCATCCGACCGCACCCACAGTTGCTTAATTTTTTCGATCGTTTCCATCGAAACAAGCCTGGCTGGATCACGTCGCAATGGAGCATACGTTATTAACAAAACAGCTATAACGCTTAAAATATTTAAATTTCTGGCGTAAACAACCCAAGCAAATTTGAAAGTGTCAGTCTAAAATGTGTGTCTTCAGCAAATTGAAAGATGCCGTCACCGGTAAATTAGCGTGAATTTAATATACATCGACGTTCAACTCCGTGACTAGGGACATTGGGTTTATTATTAACGCTAACATTTTGATACTAAAATTAATTATCAAGGTACTTTAAGTTGCTCATATCCTTATGTATAAGACCGTAATATCGATATCAAGTGATGGTTCAAGGTCAGATAGACAGAAGGCAATAGAACTCGCTGGACCGGACTTTACCGTATAAATATGGTCACGCTGACTATAACAAATTAATTATTTCATAATTGGATCTAGTATGTCATATTACAAAAGCCAAAAATAAAACAAGAAATGGGCGTCACAAATATTGTTATATGATGTAGGATTCTAATGGTATTTTTTGATGATTTTTTTTTAAATCGGCCGAGTAGTTTCCGAGCTTATTCGCTTCAAACCATTGAATATTTTCTCTTTGTAATATTAGTCTATACAACAATAAAACTGTAAGTGTATTTTTTCTATACTTTGATTTTTTTTTAATTTTAATAAAGGGGCACTTTAATAGCAAGATACAGCATGAAAATATTTTTTTTGGAATTATTGTCTGACTGTCTGTCTGAACGCGCATCACTTGAAAACCCCTGGGCAGATATCGATTAAATTTGGCAGAAACATTAATTATATTCAAACTAAACATTTAGATAGGATAAGTTTTATCCCAAATAATACCGAGGTTTCTTTTGGACCGGGGAAGAAACTTATTATGGGATTTTTCTTAAATATCAACCGATTTGCTTGAAAATTGAAACAAACGTTCCTTTATATTAATGAAACATATGTTTCTGAGTTTTTTTAATAGTTTGCAATGTAAAGGAAAATAAAGTGAATATTAAAAAATAAATATCGATACAAGCTCCTGGGTGATAAGTGTATAATATATGTACATATCCTTAATAATATACCTTCAATATAAATTCAACTTTTCTTTAATTTTATCACATTGAGTATCAAAAAGGGGGATGAAGGTTGTACTAAACACCTCTTTATTGTTGGAATTATAGAAATGATTTTTGGAATGACTTTCAATCTCGATAAATAATTCACACTTAGGATACTTTTTATCCCTAATTATACCAGGGTTCCCTTGGGATACGGGATGAAAGTTTGTATGGCGTTTTTGGTCAACTGGTAATAATAAAACAATGTATATGTGTAAGCGAAACTGCGGGTACAGCTAGTATTATATAAAACTACTACTATAAATAGAATTACAAAAATTCGTTTATTCTCAAGATTGGTACAAGTTACTATGAGTATTTTATTATGAGTAAAGGTTGCGGTGCGGCCGTGGGAAACCACTTTAATTCTTATACTTTTTAACAAAACTATTTAAGGTATTCCAAAGATTTTTCCTTTCGTTTGATATTCGTTGCGGGAGACCAGAAATTCTTTGGGCTAGCTTTCAAAAGCTGTTCCGGAGCTTTGATTCGCGAATGCCTTTTAAAAGTATTCCGAGCATTTAGGGTAAAAAAGTTTCTGTCGCTATTAAGAAAAAAATGGTTGTTGCGAATTATACTGGCGCACAATACATTCCGTAGAACCGTGATATATTTAGAACGAAAAAAAAGAAAGAAAATAGTGTTTAATCCGTCAAAAAAATGTACGCGACAATGTAAAAAATCCAAATTCAAATCACCAGCAATTTTTACAAGATTTTATTATTGCAAAGAATTGCTGCCAGTAACTTGATTACAATGGAGTCTCAGTAGGCGGTAAATTCCGAAGCAAGCTAGGACCGCTAATTATAAGGACGGTCCTTATGCCGTACATTTTGTTTTGAAAAGTTCAATCTAATTCTTCATATAAAGAAACTGTAACGTTTGCTGTCCCTACGGAAGAAACTGGGACTTAGTAGTAAGTACTGTGGAGACTTTCCCTGCTGTCTCTGTTAGCTACAACCGAGAATATTTCTTAAAGAAACAGCTGGGCGTTTATTCTAAATGAAGCTACTCACGAAAATTTTCACAATAATAATTAAGTGGCGAAATGTGTCAAAAAAAAAAAACATATTACGAACTTTCTTTACTCGGATTTATATTATGTATTCTATTCAATTGAGTCCATTATACTAAAAGTAAGTGACCTCGACGAGGCCTCCCACAAGCCCTCTAAACAGGCTGTCGTAAATCAATTTCCCGCTGGATCCAGCAATAACAATTGATATAAATCATTCTGATATGATAGATGTCGCTGTCCAACCTAGTCTGTTCGGACCCTTATTTTGCTTTGTTCAGCTTTCATTTTAGATTGGTTGACCCTTTTTTTCCTTGTTTTTGGAGTACTTCTTTTGACGCGTTAGAGAAAAATTATGAGAGTAAATTTATGTGACGCGCGCACACAGTTATAAAAATCGACACCCTGAAGATAGATAGTCATTTCAGTTTTTACGATGTGCACACACACGTCACAAAATACTGACATGCTGAAGTTAGTAGCTAGTCAACATTTTATTCTATTATTAGTTTTTTCTACAAATTCTACGGGCGCTTCTGTCTTCTCCGTTGATCCCTGATGTTAGACAGCGGTCGGTAGACAGCAATCGTTAAACCATACCGGAGAAATTCGAGTGGCATAAAAACTAACCTAACCCGTTCACCATTCTTCATTGGAGCAGTGTGGTGGTGTATGCTCTACGCCTTCTCAGTACGAGAGACTCCTGCGTTGAAGTGGGCCACCAATGGCCATTAAAACCATAGATAACAACTACGAGTATCAGCCGGTACGTCACGCGCGGAGTCATACAAGGTCGACTGGCTTAATATTTATCAAAAAAACTTCACACTAGAGGGCGCCTTGCAGGTTTTCTATTTGTTAGTATTTTTTGAAGATTATTTTACTTCCCCCTGTAGCAATTTTTACACTTAAACACACAACAAACTATTCGTAACAGAAATGTTTGACCTAGGTGGGAATCGAATCCACCTCCATCTTAGCAGTTAGGTTCAGTAACCAAAAGACCAACAGGCCAGTCAAAAAAGGGAATGGAAAATCATGTTATTTGAACTCCTATACCAGATACTTTGAAATTAAAATTAGCATACTAAAACATAATTACTTCATCAACTAACTTCTAGAAGTTGATGCGGAAGCTTCAGTTGCGGACAGCTCCACTTAAATTTTAACATAGCTTCGTCTTCAGAAGATAAGTTTCACTTTACTAAGTTTTATAAGTTTTATGTGTACAAGTTTCCTGTCTGCAGTAAAAATTAATATTTTATTTTGTTATAGTAAACCTTTGCTGCGGTGATGGCCTAGTGGTTAACAATTTGACCTCCAACTCCGGGGCTCCGAGTTCAAATCCCAGGGCGCGCACTTCTGTGTTTTCGGAGTTATGTGCGTTTTAAGCAATTAAATCTCACTCGTTAGTGGACTATGGCCTTAACCTTCTCATTCAGAGAAGAGACCCGTGCTCAATAGTGGGCCGTGA